>APFE030791722.1:0-16111 GCA_000404065.3 Pinus taeda
GTTACATGACTCAACCATTAATATACAGATAGTTGGGGTTTTTAGCGAGATGCTTTCCCCGGGATACATACTGTGTTAATGTGTGGATGCTCTTGATGTTTTATTGTTATTGATGCTGCTATATTGATGATCAACGTAGAGGAGCTTATGTATTGTGTATGTTTTCCGCAATAGTACATGATCAGGATAATCTCTGTTGAATATGTGTTAAATTATTCAAAATTTCTACACCTCTTTCATCCTAGAAAAAGCAACATAGGTCATTATAGTTACATTGCTTATGCCTTCCAATTCTTCTTCTCTCCATTCTTTCTTCTTATGAATGAGTTAATGCTAGCACCAACCAACCTTCCAAGTTTGACCTACAAACATAATTGTAAGTCTAGATACAAACCAATATAATCCTCTAGATCCCTAAATGGGTGTAACGAAACCCAACTACTGACCTTTAGAAAATACAAAATAATTAGTAAGAATTGATGCAGATATGGGTCTCAAAGAACACTAGGGAAATAACATGAGAGGACCTATAAGGTAAGAATGCATACATTAAGAGAAGATAACCTATCACTCTTCCTACTACCAAGGTATCTTTGGAATGAGCCATTGCAGCATAAGTGAAATCCAATTTTCTTCCTTCTCACCTTCGCTTTAACAAAATTCAAAATAGAAGTCTATTTAAGTGATGTGATGAATGTAGTGCAAGTGTCTTATGGCATGTAAATTAATGGAATGGACTAACTTGACACGTCACCTACAACATGTATGATAGTGAGGTGAATTTCTGCCACATATGAACCGAAATAGAGGACAACCACTATAATTTTGAGATCTATTTTTACGCTTTACTTTGCCTCTTTCAAACGCTCTAGAAATACTAACTCTTAAATTTTAGAGAGAATGTTGATTAAGACTTTATTCTTGAGATTGTGCTTGCCAAGATTTTGAACAAAATTGTCCCAAGAAATAGAAGATTCTTTGAGTGACCATTATCCTACATTATTATGGCTAGCCAATGAGTAATGGATAAATATGAAAAGAGGTTATGATTGTACTGTTTGTTGGACAGGTAATTCCCCAAAGGTTGATATCTACTTTGGTAATGTTTGTGGACGCATGTTGGAAGTTGTTTTGAACCACATCAATATGAAAACTCGAATTCCAGTTTGTGGAATGATCTCTCGCTATAATTAGGTGGTTATAAATGATGTATTGTTATACCAGGGAGTTTATATGCAATAGCTTAGGTTGTTACAATTTATTAATGTATATTATATATATGTATGAGTAGGAGTGGAAGCAACATTTTGGATTGAGAAACCTGCTCAACTTGGTGGAGAAATGTGCCAACATGAAGGCCTCCTGTGTGGGCAATAACTTCATCGCATGGTGAAGTTCTTTGAGGAGATGACACGGTACATCAAGCAAGGATAAATTAAATACAAGGAAGATGTTGTAGTGGGGTTGGATAGTTTTTTTAAAGCGGTCAATTCCATGTTTAGTGGAGAGAATATTGGTAAACTTGTCATTTATCTCAAGCCTCCACAACCCAAATAAATTATGCATGAAGGCATCACAATGAATTTTGGATGAATATGAGAGGGCATGTTTCTTGAAGAGGATCATATCTACAATGCAGTCTTTTTTTCTCAAGCCATTGCAATAAATTCTGATTGAGCATGAGAGGGCGTGTTTCTTGAAGTGATGGGAATGGTTAAAGGTTCTTACATATCTATAAGGGCTCTGCAGTCATATTTCTCTTCACAACACAAGCTCCTTTCACTTTTTATAAATGATAACTATTTGTGGATTTTGAATTTTGGTTTTAAATATTTTTTTTGAAATTTTAGTTTTATTTATTAATTTTAATTTTTTATTATATTTATTTACACATTAATGTATATATTTCTATATAAATATTTCAAACTTATTTATTAATTTTAAATTTTATTATATTTATCCTTAAATTAGAATATATAATATTATTCATTCTTATTTAAAATGTAATTTAATTATTCCATATGAAATTTAAACATTTTAGAAAAAAATTTAATACATAATTTATTTATGCACAAATTTGATGCACGGAAAACAAGGTGTAGTCGGATTTGTTGTGAATTTTTCTAGCCCTGGGTCATGGCCTGCTTGATGGTTAAAATGTCCGAATAGATGGAACGATAAGTTACAGGTTGTGCACATTTTTCTCTTCTAAAAAAAATCACTTATTGTTCATTTGTCTTCTCTAAGATGGATGTTGTATGGAGGTTCATCAATATTTAAACTCGGATGGGTTTAATTTTAACTTATGAAACATCATAGAAACAATGTTATCGTGAAAATTCCATGATGACCTATTTGAAGCAGCAAAACCCTAGAATCCAAAGCTCTGATACCAATTGTTATGTAACCAACTTACAAAATAGAAGAAAAGATAAAACAATGACTTCAAAATTAACCTCTTCAATGGGGAAACCTCCTTTACATTACACAAATGAACCATTCTTGGATGATACAACTGACAAGACCTCCTTTCTATATATAGGAGTCTAAGGGGTCACAATATATTCAAAGCCGACATAACAATAATAATGTAAGGACACAACAATAACAATAGTGGGATTCTATGGGGCACAATAATAACAATATGGGGGCAACATGGGGACACCAATAACAATAAAGGGATACAATGACAATAATAGTAAGGGAATACACTAGTATTATAGGGACCTAACAACTTTCGTGTTGTCCACGGTTCCACTAGTATCAACGCCATATACTATAGTCTATAACATAGAATAAGTGACCATTGAACACCACCAACAACCAACACAATCAAGAAGTCCTATGTGTTATGGGAGCCAAGGCAGGAGAAACAAGAATCAGTTGTAGATGTAGAAAAGTATATCATATTTACAAGAGGCAAATGAAGAAACTTTGAGCTTTCTAATGCAGTGGTTAGGGTTGTTAGGGTAACAAAAGAAAGGGTTTCATAGGTAGCCCATGAACGAGGATGGCCACAGAGAGGCCATATTTGTTTACAAGTAAACTGATATGGATACAGTTTATGATGAAGATTTGATCAGACATAAATGTTAAGCTCCTTCCCATCCCATCCATTCTTCCCAAGAATGGTCATCGTCTCTCATCAATCCCTCCACATAGTAATCAACATGATAGTTTTGCTTACTTTCCTTTTCCAAATAGGGCATTACATCTTGGATATTCATCACAAAAATGAAACATCAGAACCATGGGCATGCATAACAGTCATATGTTTATTAAATTATAAACTGAAAATCACAATTTATTATTTTTTCCCATAAACGAATCCTTAAGAGGAGTCGAGGAACACTTTTGGACATTCATGAATGTGTTCATGGCATCCATATTAAACCACTAGATAGTAAAAGATTAGAGTAAATCCAATCCAAGTGAAAAATAAGATAGGGGGGTACTTAAACTAACTTCCAACCCAAGTGGAAAATAAGACAGGGCAATACTTAAAACAGACTAAACAATCCCCTGGGGCTTACAAAAATTATTCGTAGGCAACCGAGTTACCTCATAAGCTTGATTGATATTGTGAAATTGAGTCCCATAGTTACTTCCTTTTCAAACATTAGGATTATATTACAACTCGATTATATCAACATCAGAATTATAATGAAACCAAATTATATCATGGGTTCAATATGATTTTCGTGCAAAACAAATTATTGAACATGGATCATGATTCTTAAAACATTTCTATGGCCTGTGAATGGTTAGAAGATATTTTTCCCTAAAAACATGATTCACCATAAAACTTTCGATTTCTAACTTCTGTCAGAAGTATACCACGCCTTTTTGTTTTAATCATGGAATTACTGCTACTAAAAATATCTGAGGCTGAAATTTTGGGAAATTATTTCAAGCGGGTACTTCCATACCTGCAACAGAAGGCGATGGTAGGCTTTCTTGAAATATTTCTCAGCAACCCCGAGGCTCAATCTCAGATCCTCATACTCCTCTTTCATCCCAAGGAAAGCAACATTGGTTATCATAGTTACATTGCTTATGCCTTCGTATTCTTCTTCTCTCCATTCTTTCTTCTTATGAATGAGTTACTGCTAGCATCAACCAACCTTCCAAGTTTGACAGCCATGATATATAACAAAATAACCCCGCTAACCTACAAACATAGTTGTATGTCCAGATGCAAACCAATCTAATCCTCTAGATCCTTAGATGAGTGTAACGAAACCCAACTACTAACCTTCAGAAAATACAAAATAATTAGTAAGAATTGATGCAGATATGGGTCTCAAAGAACATGAGGGAAATAACATGAGAGGACCTATAAGGTAAGAATGCATATGTTAAGAGAAGATAACCTATCACTCTTCCTACTACCAATGTATCTATGGAACGAGCCCTTGCAGTAGAAGTGAAATCCAATTTTCTTCCTTCCCACCTTCGTTTCAACAAAATTCAAAATCGAAGTCGATTCAAGTGATGTGATGAATGTAGTGCAAGTGTCTTATGTCATGTAAATTAATGGAATGAACTAACGTGACATGTTGCCTACCACATGTATGATAATGAGACGAATTTCTGCCACATATGAACCGAAATGGAGGACAACCACTATAATTTTGAGATCTACTTTTATGCTTTACTTTGCCTCTTTCAAACGCTCTCATAAATACTCTCTTAAATTTTAGAGAGAAGGTTGATTGAGACTTGATTCTTGAGATTGTGTTGGCCAAGATTTTGAACAACGCTGTCCCAAGAAATAGAAGATTCTTTGAGTGACCATTATCCTATAGTATTATGGCTAGCTAATGAGTAATGGAAAAATATGAAAAGAGGATATGGTTGTACTGTTTGTTGGACATGTACTTCCCCGAGGTCGATATCTACTTTGGTAATGTTGGTGGAAGCATGTTGGAAGTTGTTTTGAACCACATCAATATGAAAGCTCGAATTCCAGTTTGTGGAATGATCTCTCGCTATAATTAGGTGATTATAAATGATGTATTGTTATACCAATGGAGTCTATATGCAATAGCTTAGGTTGTTACAGTTTATTAATGTATATTATACATGTGTGAGCAGGAATGGAAGCAGCTTTTTGGATTTGGAAACCTGCTCAACTTGGTGGGGAAATGTGCCAAAATGAAGGCTTCCTGTGTGGGAAATACCTTCATCTAATGGCAAAGTTCTTTGAGGAGATGACAGGGTACATCAAGCAAGGATAAATTAAATACAAGGAAGATGTTATAGTGAGGTTGGATAGTACTTTGAAAGGTGTCAATTCCATGTTTAGTGGAGAGAATATTGGTAACCCTGTCATTTATCTCAAGCCTCCGCAACCCAAATAAATTCTACATGAAGGCATCACAATGAATTTTGGATGAATATGAGAGAGCATGTTTCTTGAAGAGGATCATATCTACAATGGAGTGTTTTTTTCTCAAACAAGTGCAATAAATTTTGATTGAGCATGAGAGGGTGGGTTTCTTGAAGTGATGGGAATGGTTAGAGGTTTTTACATATCTATAAGGGATATGTAGTCATATTGCTCTTCATGACACAAGCTATTTTCACTTTTTATAAATGATAATTATTTGTGGATTTTGAATTTTGGTTTTAAATATTTTTTTTGAAATTTTAGTTTTATTTATTAATTTTTATTATATTTTATTTCACATTAATCGTATATAATTATGTAAATATTTCAAATTATTTTAATTTTAAATTTTAATTATTATCTTAAATTATGACTATATTAATTATTAATCTTTTTAAAGATGTAATTAATAAGTCCATAAGAAATTTAAACATTTTAGAAAAAAAAATTTAATAGATATTTTATTTATGCACAAATTTGATGCGTGGAAAACATGATATAATCAGATTTGTTGTGAATTTTTCTAACCCTGGGTCATGGCCTGCTTGATGGTTAAAATGTCCAAAAAGATGGAACGATAAATTACAGGTAGTGCACACTTTTCTCTTCTAAAAAAGCGTTCATTTTTTTCATTTGTCTTCTCTGAAATGGATGTATCACAAGAAACTGTGTCATGAAGCTATATGCAGGTGGCCATCATTGTATGCGGGGCTTCTAAGTTACAGAGTTATAAATAGAAATGGTGTTGTTTATTGAGGTGTCAATTTGTGTGGAGAGTTAAATAGAAATGGTGTTGTTTATTGAGGTGTCAATTTGTGTGGAGAGTTAAAAATTATCGGAATCTGGTTTATTGTTTTTTTTCTTGAATTTATATTAAGAGAGTTTGAATTGTGTTTTTGGAAAATAGATTTAGCATTTTTAAAAATTTCTAATGTATTCAAAATTTTAAAATCTAACCATTATAACTTGCATTTCCCAAAATATCTGCTAAATTTTATTAAAATCATGCAAAAATTAAATTACAATATTAAAAATTTGTAAAATTCAACTATGCTCCATTTATTAACTAAATACCAAATACCTCTATTTCTTTTGTTTTGTTATCATATATTTTAGATTGAAATCTAATAATACTTTTTCTTTTTAATTATAATTCTTTTATTTATTTTAAAAAAAAAAAAAAATATTTTATTCTGATGTTTTAAATATAAAAATAATTTAACATTTTACACAAATTTAAAAAACATTTAAATTAATAATTAATAAAAAAAATTCATTCTAACCAAAAAAATTTATTAAAAAAAACCAAAAAGTCCCCCACATCATACCGCTACAATCCATAATAAAAAGAAATGAAAAAGAAATGTTGTGACTAGCACATTCACCTAAGGTCCCCGCATCAGACAGCTACAATCCATAATAATAAAAAATGTTGTGACTACCATGTGAATGTGTGGGTGGAGTCTCAAGGTTACGAGGATTAATCGTGGGTGGAGTCCAAGGCAATAATGTCTGAATTGGAATCTCTGAATTTGAAGTTCAATGGTAACAGAAAAGCGTAGGGCCTAATTACATAGGTTCAGTTCCTTTATTTTAAACGGCCAGGTGTCAGTAAACGTTGATCCGGTGCTTATGGGTTATCAAAATGGAAATTTATTTAAATAATAAATTTGTTTTGTTTTTGTTTTTTTTTTTAAATATGGTTAAAATTTCAGATTAAGTTATTTAATTATAATAAATACTAATATATTTTATTTAAATAATATTTTTATGAAATTACACAAATTACGTATTTATAAGGTATTTTGGAATTATTGTATATTATATTAATTAGTTAATATATATAAAATATATAATATATATAAATAATATTTTTTTTTCCATATATCAATATTTTTGAATTTTTTTAGCAAAGGTTCACTCAAGATTTGACATTTTACTTCTCTTATCAACAAAAGTGGAACTATGAAATTTGGACAAATTAAGTATACCAATATTTTTGCCTTTTTATTAGTAAAGGTTCGCTTAAGATTTCACATTTTGCTTTTCCCATCAACAAAAGTGGAACTATCAAATTTTGGACAAATTAAGTATATCAATATTTTTTACTCTTTTAGTAAAGGTTCACTCAAGATTTGACATTTTGCTTCTCCTATCAACAAAAGTGGAACCATCAAACTTGGACAAACAAGGACAAGGACAGAAAAAATTAATAATTAATTAATAAATGGAAAAGTGAAATTACTTTTTCATACAACAACTATTGAAGTAGAAAGTTGCTCTTAACAATGGAGTTTTCTCAAAAAAAATTCAAATAATCTTTTTCAATACTTATTCTATTAAAAATAAGAGCTTTTATATTTAGTCATTTCATTTTTCTAAATGATCTTCTCAAATCTTTTATTCTTTGGGTGTACTTTGCACCTTTACGGGCAATAGCTAGTTTACTCTTGTTATTAATTATACATATATACACTTCATTAATCACACCTTTGTAAGAAAAATATTTTCATACTATTGAAATACACAATTTGGTTACAATATATATATATATATATATATATAGAAAGAAAAAATATTGTATATATTGATAAGGTAAAGTATATACATTGTTCCTCATATGTTTTTTCAGATTTGCTTTTCTAGACTTAAAAATAATTGAATGTTACCTTGCTGCCTAGATACCAAAAATTTAAGGGAGTAAAACCTTGTGTCTACATTTTTTGCCCGAATTATAACAAAGAAGAAAAGTACATAAATACATTAGAATGCTAAAAGGAGAAATTGGTTGTCAACAAGTCAATCTCCTCAGCATGTGCAAATTGATGGAGTCCAACAAAGCTTACCGGAAGTTGGAGAGCTTCCTTTGATAAACCACCTACTTCCATGTTGAGCTCATGTAAAATATGATAGAAACCGATTTGATACAAATAATTATGAACAACCTTGATCTCTGATAATAACACGTCAATGCCAATTATGCATACACTTTCCATATGGTTTGCCCAATTAATGACCAACTTTGATGGCATATGGTTTGCCCAATTAATGACCAACTCTGAATCTCCCATCACCTGGAGATTTCAAACACCCTTTTTCTAGGCCACTTCTAGTAGAACTCATAAGGCTACAAACTTGGCCTTGTTATTTTACCCCCTACGAGGGGCATATCATGCATATAAGAAATGGGAGTGACTTAAGTACAAGACTACCCGACAAGACGTTGTGGAGGATGGTCGTGGCTAGCACCATCAAAGAAACCCCAGGGAGAATCGAAATCAATTTCAAGAATACATAGGCTCCTTTGTTTGGGGAGGGGAGGGTTTTACTTAAATTTCTAAGCCAAAGTGGACACCTTTTCAGCACATGCAGACAGGGGGATGAACTTGTCCTGAAAAACGACAAGATTTTATGATTTCCAAACAAAAGCAATAAGTAGACAAGGTAGGACTTTAAAAGAAGAAACTTGTTTATAGACCACCACATTTTAAAAGCATTAGCGAAAGCCAAGCCCATCCACCTTGAATTTGGATTAAATATTTCCACAAAAACTCACAAATCTGATATATATAATTTCATCTCATAAAAAGGTGAGGGTGGGACTCCTCTCGTGCTTTGCATAGGGGAAATTGATTAAGACCAGACCAGTTGCACCTTCTAAACTTGTCCCAGATGAGTAACGTGTCACTAAGAGCTATCCATGCAAAGAGTTTAGCCTTTAGAGGGTTGTTGGTTCCCCAAATATATCTCCACAACCAACTTCTTTCCTCAATGAATTGTTATTCAAACCACACCTTATAACCCATCTTGGCAGTGAAAGATCTTGTGTGGTGACTTTTTGACCAAACAAGTAGGTTTGGAATATTGTCTCTCATATACAAATGATTCTCCGCCAATAAGTTGATGTACCAATCTCATTCTATTGTTATTTCGCTCGCTAGACTCGTAGGTCTAGGGGGCTAGGCACTAGCATCTACTACAATAGTAATATTCAGACGATCAAGAGAGGATAATAGAGGAGCAAAGAGCTTGTAATCATTACCTACACCATACCAAGGGTAACGTCCTATTCATATTTGATGGCCATCCCCTACACGCCACACGACCCATTTGTCAACAAGGGGAAAGGCTCTTACCACTGCTTTCCATATTATTGAGCCTTTGGAGGACTTATTTGGCACTATGAACCATTCCATAATTGATTCTCTAGGAAAATATTTAGCTTGCATTACTTTGTACCAAAATTAAAGACCTTGTGTTAATATCCATAGGTTATATATATATAACTTAAAAAATAATCAAGGAAAATTTTAAGAATATTATATATTTATTTTAAGGTTTAAAAGCCTTTACGAATCTTACTAGTCCTTAATATTCAAATTGTAAAATGCTTGGAATTTTCTTATAAAAATATTCAAATTTTTAATTATTTTATATAATATCTATAAAATATTGGTGATTTATAAGGTAAAATAATTTTGTAATATAAAGCTTGGGTGAATCAACTTTAGAGAAAGAATAGAGATTCATGAATATTTTTGATAAAAAAAGCATGGAAAATTAACCTACCTGCTAATATTAACCCCTAAAATTTTCCCTAAATCACACACACACACATAATTTATTAAATGCCAAAATTTGAATGTGTGTGTGTCTCAATATTTTTTAAAAATAATTTTAAAAAATATTTTATTTTTAATGAATATTAGTGTCCACACAAAGATATATAATTCAAAACTAGTAAATATAAAAAATTATATTGAAAATTTTAAATTCAAATTTATTAAACTATGCCCCTGATTAGGGAAAGGGTGCACACTTAGTATTTACAATCTCGACCACAATGAACCATCATATTATGGAGAGGAGAGGATGGTGACACAACTATCACCACACTCAATGAAGGGAGGAAGCAAGATTGCCCCATCCTCCATTCAACAACTTGACTTAAATGAGAATCTGCCTAACATATATTAATGATGTTGTAATTAAGGATTTGAGTGGTCAATCTTCGAAATTTTCTCGATAGAAGCATGTTTAACAAACAAGCCAAGTTTCATTCTATTTTAGTTTGATCAGTTTCAGTGTTTTTCATCAAAGTTCTTCCTATTACAGGGAGAATTACTACTTTCACTTTGCTATTTCTTATTTTTTGGAGGGTTCTTCCTATTACAAGGAGAATTACCACTTTCACTTTGCTATTTCTTATTTTTTGAAGGGGGCAGGTCTAG
Organism: Pinus taeda; assembly: GCA_000404065.3. Taxonomy (NCBI): domain Eukaryota; kingdom Viridiplantae; phylum Streptophyta; class Pinopsida; order Pinales; family Pinaceae; genus Pinus; species Pinus taeda. Next base: position 10,624 of record APFE030791722.1, read on the forward strand.
GTCCTCCTTATTCTGCATCCCTAGTTATCGTTTCTATCTTTTCGCCTAGCAATTGACTTTATCGCCTGCTTTTCTTTTCAAGGGACCCATTCAAATGGCGGGTAGATCTGCAAGGAAGGAAGGAGCGACCTGCTGGTTGTGGCTCGGATCTTGGCAGAGGAATCAATTACATTAGCAGAAGAGGGACAAGTGGCAGAGGAATCGTTATTTAACAAATTCCCATTGTATGCCCACCAGCTGGCCGTCGCTGGCATCCTGTTCTGTAGGCTAGATGTAAGGCAACCCTTATCCCGATTGCAGGTTCTCGGGACTACCTCTTCGCCTCAGTGGAGATGGGGACCCATTCACTTTATCGCCCTTCTTTTCTTTTCAAGGAACCCGTTCACATGCAAATTGCGGGGGAGATCTGCAAGGAAGGAGCAATCTGCAAGTAATTCTATAAAAGCAAAAGGAGGGACATGTGGCAGACTAATCATTACTTCACAAATTTGGTTGTGTGCCCAGCAGCTGGCCGTCGCTGGCATCCTGTTTTGCAGACTAGATGTAATTGCTGTGGACTGTGAAATAGGTTTAGGTTTTCATTTGGGAAGGCCAAAATACTTTCTTTCTCTCAATCTGTCCATCTCTGCTTCACTTCTGACTGTATGTCCGTTTCAATGGAAAACCTGCAAACATCCACCGTGTTGTAGCTAAATGAACTCCAACTAAGACACCGCAATATGGACTTGGCTTTAAACCAAGCAAGAATTGATACCCTTTTATATAAGAACAAAGAACAAGTCTCACCAATATTCCCTACTAATTTGATAAAAGTTCCACTTTATTTTAAATCACTTACATAACTCTAAATTTTGTAGATTTTATTTTTAATTTATTTGTTTCTATATTATCTATCTATCCATATAACAGTGTACTCACAAAACTTGAGTGCCGATTTTATATATATATATATATATAGAAACATTGAGTTCACCACACTTACTCCTTAGGTTATTGGCCAACAAAATCATAATTTTTCTGAAACTATTTTAGTTTTCCCAATAATACGGAAAAGAAAATTATTATAACCATGATTCATATTTTCCTTGAAATTTCTTAACTTCAAAGAAAAATTCATCAAAACCATGAAAAACAAAAAATCTACTAAACAATTAAATTCCCCTCACTATGCTCTGCCAGTGCCCAAATTTTAAATAATTGAATTTTTAAATAACAGTGGTTGAGATGGGGAATTTTCCAGGCATCATCTTGACTTTATCGCCTGCGTTTCTTTTCAAAAGGAATACAATGAACGATGAAAAATAAATAAATCTACTTCTTTCAATTAATTTTTTTAATAATAATCTACTTCCTTCCTAATTAGATTATGTTCACTATGCTCTTAGTGGTCCCGTCCCACCGCCCAAACATTAAATAATTGAATTTTTAAACAGTGGTGTAGATAGGGACTTGAGCCGGTCAGCGGGGAATGTGTTTCCCGGAAGTTTACCGTGACCGAAAGATACCGCCACGTATAAATCACGGTTTCTTATGTCCTGAATTTCGGATTCCTTGATTTAACAATGGGATTTCTTGATCAATGATCCAGAAATATTGGGTATTTCTATTAACCATTTTTGATTTGTTTTTGGAGGTTTGGAACAGCCTTCCAAGGTATTTCATGGAAGGGTATCTGCGTTGATTTCAGAGAGTCTAGCTAGGTTGGGGCGCACACTGTTTCTGGGTTCCAGAGAATTGCAGATCTAGAACTCAATATCAACCATTTGAGAGCTGCGTTGATTTCAGAGAGTCTAGCCAGGGTGGGGCGCACACTGTTTCTGCGTTGCGGAGAATTGCAGATCCAGAACTCAATATGAACCATTTGAGAGCTGCAACTCTGGGAGAGTATGTCTATGCAGTGGCTAGGCCTATGGTCTGTCTAGAATCCAGGTTAGTTTTCAAAATTTTCGCAATCATATAAAAGTTATATTATGTTATAACAAGATAGTCCTTGAAGCCCAAGAAAAACACCCGTCACGGGAGAGATGTGAGCAGAAAGAGTGGTAAAATAAGTGCTATGATATTTTACATTCTCTTCAGCATTTGGTTTAGCTAAAGCTGGGTTAACTGGCACAATCTGGTATTCATATAAAAGTTCATAATCACATAAAGCCCTTAAACAATTTCATACAGGAAAGCCCTACGAATTTATAATAACACAGGTGTTGAAAGAATTTATAATGATCCAGAAATATTGGGTATTTGATGATCAAGGTTTGGAACAGCTTTCCAAGGTATTTCATGGAAGGGTATCTGCGTTGATTTCAGAGAGTCTAGATAGGGTGGGGCTCACACTGTTTCTGGGTTCCAGAGAATTGCAGATCTAGAACTCAATATCAACCATTTGAGAGCGGCGTTGATTTCAGAGAGTCTAGCCAGGGTGGGGCGCACACTGTTTCTGGGTTGCAGAGAATTGCAGATCTAGAACTCAATATGAACCATTTGAGAGCTGCAACTCTGGGAGAGCATGTCTATGCAGTGGCTAGGCCTATGGTCTGTCTAGAATGGGTGGGGCGCACACTGTTTCTGGGTTGCAGAGAATTGCAGATCTAGAACTCAATATGAACCATTTGAGAGCTGCAACTCTGGGAGAGCATGTCTATGCAGTGGCTAGGTCTATGGTCTGTCTAGAATCCAGGTTAGTTTTCAAAATTTTCGCAATCATATAAAAGTTATATTATGTTATAACAAGATAGTCCTTGAAGCCCAAGAAAAACACCCATCACGGGAGAGATGTGAGCAGAAAGAGTGGTAAAATAAGTGCTATGATATTTTACATTCTCTTCAGCATTTGGTTTAGCTAAAGCTGGGTTAACTGGCACAATCTGGTATTCATATAAAAGTTCATAATCACATAAAACCCTTAAACAATTTCATACATATTTTATTCGCGGAAATTAGATGGCCTCAACTAAGACAGGAAAGCCCTACGAATTTATAATAACACAGGTGTTGAAAGAATTTATAATGATCCAGAAATATTGGGTACTTGATGATCAAGGTTTGGAACATCCTTCCAAGGTATTTCATGGAAGGGTATCTGCGTTGATTTCAGAGAGTCTAGCGAGGGTGGGGCGCACACTGTTTCTGGGTTCCAGAGAATTGCAGATCTAGAACTCAATATCAACCATTTGAGAGCTGCGTTGATTTCAGAGAGTCTAGCCAGGGTGGGTGCACACTGTGCTGGGTTGCAGAGAATTGCAGATCTAGAACTCAATATGAACCATTTGAGAGCTGCAACTCTGGGAGCTCTAGGGTGGGGCGCACACTGTTTCTGGGTTCCAGAGAATTGCAGATCTAGAACTCAATATCAACCATTTGAGAGCTGCGTTGATTTCAGAGAGTCTAGCCAGGGTGGGCGCACACTGTTCTGGGTTGCAGAGAATTGCAGATCTAGAACTCAATATGAACCATTTGAGTGCTGCAACTCTGGGAGAGCATGTCTATGCAGTGGCTAGGCCTATGGTCTGTCTAGAATCCAGGTTAGTTTTCAAAATTTTCGCAATCATATAAAAGTTATATTATGTTATAACAAGATAGTCCTTGAAGCCCAAGAAAAACACCCGTCACGGGAGAGATGTGAGCAGAAAGAGTGGTAAAATAAGTGCTATGATATTTTACATTCTCTTCAGCATTTGGTTTAGCTAAAGCTTGGTTAACTGGCACAATCTGGTATTCATATAAAAGTTCATAATCACATAAAACCCTTAAACAATTTCATACATATTTTATTCGCGGAAATTAGATGGCCTCAACTAATTTATAATAACAGAGGTGTTGAAAGACACAATCTCTTTCAATTAGTTCTGCAAACGACTATATGATCCCTCCAAACGACCAAGCTGGAAAAATTTTTTGATTATACAAGTTCTTAGACCATTGGACTGGTGATGTTTCAGAGTTTTAAATGGATTTTTAAATTAAGATAAAAAATTCGATATTTTTTTTAAATTAAGATAAAAAACTAGATATTTTTTTTCATTTTCATTTGTGGCGGAAGAACTGTTGAGATCAATAAAAATGTCTACTTTTCGGATTCCTGAGATTTCAGAGTATGACTTTTTGAACCCATGACTTTTCGGGATCCTGAAATTTCGGAGTATGACTTTTCGGATTCATAAGGTTTCAAAGTTTTTGATTTTAAGCTTTTTCAAATTAAGATAAAAATCCAGATAATTTTTTCTATTTGAGGTTGAAAGATCGTTAAAATCCGTGAGAATGTCGAAATTACTGAGAGTGTAGAGAAAGTTAAACCCATAAACTCTTGGACTGGTAATGTTTCAGAGTTTTAAAAGTTTAGCTTTTCAAAATTTTCACGAAAATCAAGATAGTTTTATTCCCATGCGGTTGAAGGACCTTATAATTATGTAATATAGAAATTAACAGTTTGTGTCACTTCTAAATTTTGACTTACTAATTTGGTTTGTTTCACAACCTTTTTTACAACTCTGATGGTTTCAAAATTCAAAATCTTTTCAGGATATTGTCATCATAAAACCCTACTCAATCGTGAAATTTCAACTAAATTTTTTATCAAATTTGTGAACCAATGCATATCCCTTTATTACAAGATGATTAGGTTATTCAATCGGTACTTGGATCCCTTTATTACAGGATTAGGTTATTCCAATATATATTCCGCCCTGACAGTCTAAGACCAAAAAGAAATGGGTTTTATATACTGGTGTTGCAAATCGAGTCGGTAATGCTGTATGAAATTGGGTGAGTTTCATGACAATGTTTCTTTAAAATTTTTGAAAAGGAAAATCAAATGCTGAATATTTGCTTCCAAACGTTTGATTTAAACGAACTTTTACTTTTCCTATTACCAGTTTCAGAATTCAAAAAAATTATACAAAGCCCTGTCGCGTTTGAATTTCTGTAAAGCTTTTATAATCCGGAAAGTCTGAAAATCAAGAGTTGGGCAAGGCAAATCAAATCAAGGGCTGGGCTAGGCAATTTTTGCAGTGTTTACGGTATATCTATAGTCACAATTCAGTTTAAAAAAAATTATTATGGAAAAGAAAGTAAATATATGAATAAGAGTAAATTTCAATCACTATAGATGTGTTGTTCGTGTTCAGACGAGTCATTATCTATCTGCTGACACAAATCTACTTAGACTTAAAATGTGATAACATCTTTGTTAATGGTAACCATGGTGAGGTCAAAATTTGGGAAGGGATGTTATTGGTATTCATTGCAGAGAAAGCATGCAAAGTACTAAAAAGAGAGAACTCTCTTCCATCAAGGCTTGAAAAATCAAATTCTTCACGTAATAGCTCAGAGTTATTAAAATATTTAAGAGAATAATACTTTTCCAAATATGAAAATAATAAATTAACTTTCATTTTCATTTAATTAGAGTAATGTCAAACATAGTAATGTGAAACTCTTGTCACATTTTCTTTAATATTAATTATGATATTTTTAATCGGTTTTAAATTTT
>APFE030791754.1:0-10808 GCA_000404065.3 Pinus taeda
TCTATTATCTCGTTCAATATATGGGATGCGAATTGAATTGAATTTGCATATGTCACAATTGTCTGTCTAAAACATGATTTTCTAATGCATTTGTCAATGTGTTTAGACTTATATAAATGTGTTGATATTGGATATAATCAAAATGTAATTCTAGAATGCGAACCCTTAAGAACATACGAAGCACGGTTGGACTTCTAACTAAATATACATTAGTCAATTGTAGTACTAGAACTTGTGAGTCAAGTCTGATAGCTATACGATATATACCATGAGAAATAGCATCAAACAATAGCTCGACCACTGCTTTATACTCAACGATATTGTTTGTAGAGCAACCGATACAAATCCCTTGTAAACTTATTAACTCACCACTCAGAGCATATATAGCCCATGCCGCGGAAGAAAGGTTTTGAGTACTACGACTAGCAATATCAACATAACCAACATATGGTTGAAGGGATGTTGACATATGAAAACCAAATGTAAACAAGATTACTAGAAACCGTAAGAAACTCCGAAAGGAACACACTTAAAAAATACTCAACACACCTATATACAACATTCACAGAGTGAACTACGTAAAAATAACTTGAGCATAGTATTTTTTAAGGTACAACCTATTTCTAGGTTGCGCCAATGGAATTTACGCCTTCGAAATCAACAAGCTCATAGGCCCCTTTAGCAAGAACACGTTTAAGAATGTATGGGCCTATCCACATTGGCTTGAACTTCCTTGGTCCTAAGTTATTAGACTCTTGATCATACAACAAGACAAGATCACCTTCTGATAAGACACGAGGTTTGATATTCTTGTCATATTGCACCTTAACATGTTTTTTATGGGCCTCATTAGCCATCACGACATCTCACCGGGTTTCATCTAAGTGTGTCAAATGTAAGAGACATTCTTCTTCTGTGGAAGTGGTAGGGAGGAGCTCGATGACAAGTTTCAAAGAAGGAATTTCACACTTAATAGGAAGGATTGATTCCATAGTGTATACCAATTGGAATGGTGTAAACCTGTTAGCAGTCTGAACAGAGGTTAAATATACCCACAAGGTTGCATAAAGGATAAGATGCCAATCTGATTTGTGGTCCCTATCATGCGATGAAGCATTATTTTCAAACTTTGTTGATGGCCTCAACTTGCCTATTCGCCCAAGGGTAGTAGAGAGTTGAAATATCATGGGAGAGGCCCAACTTGGTAGTCAATTCAGATATCATGTGGTTAGAAAAATGTTTCCCATGCTCTGTAACTATAGCTTGTGGTACACCAAACCTTACAATGACATGATTGAATAAAATTAAAGAAATTGTTTTGCCAGTGTTATTATAAGTAGGGATCGCCTTAGCCCACTTGGTAAAATAGTCTACCACGACAATGATGTAGCCATGCCCCTCGATTGAGTGAGCATTAAATGTCATAAAATCAATGCCCAATTTCGCTAAACGTCCAATGACGATAACAAGGTACAAAGGAGCGGGTGGAGGATGGGTTTAACGATCATATATCTAGCAACCATGACAATTTTGGATCACGAGGATGCAGTCGTGAAACATAGTAGGCTAAATGTAATCAACACACAAAATCTTATATACGGTGACATAACCAGACATATTTCCACCACATACCCCAACATGGCATTCATTCTGGGCTTTCCCAACCTCCTCATAGGTGAGGCACCTTTGAAAAATCATATTGATACCATGATGATAAAGGTTGTTGCCGATTATAATATAATTTTTAGTTTGATGTCATATACGTCGATGGTCAAAGTGAGAGGTATCAGACCAGAAATTCTAGCTTTGGAGATATACGATAATGTCTCCATCCCATGGGTTAGATGAAGCGATCAGGAACAACAAATCATTTGAAATAGAATTATCAGACATTGTTTTAGTGTCGGTAGTGGGAAGGTTGCAAATCAACTCAAACAATACTAAGGATTTCTTCAACTTGGATTTGATAAACTCACAATCAAAGTCCTAGAAGATGAAAATCCATTTGGAGCACTTGCCCCCCAATAATTATCGTGACGAGATGTATGTCATGGGGTTGTAGTTGGAAATAACCATAGTCTTGTGAAGGAGGATATAGTGATGAAACCTTTGTGGACGATTGCTAAAGATAAGTTTTTGACGTGAGTATATTTGATATAGGTATCATTTAATTTCTAACTCAAATAAGAAATAGGATGTTTGGTTCCTACATCATCCTCTTAGACCAATACCATAGTGATGGTAGTAAATGTAGTGGTGAGGTACATGAAGTAATCTCGTTGGTAATCCATGGGATACAACAAGGATGCCTGAATCAGAACATATTTCAAGGCATCAAACTCCTTTTGGGAATTGTTGTCCCAGTGGAAGGGAAATCCTTTCTTTAACAAGCAAGTAAATCCTTTGGTAAATTCAACGTAGTTGGGAATGAATCACCGTAGAAAGTTACCCTTCCCTTAGAGTTGTTGAAGTTAAATAAGAGAGGAAGGAGCAGGCAGATCTAGGATTTCCTGGACTTTCAAGGGTCAATACGAATTCGATGCTTCAAAACAACGAAACTAAGTAGTTGACCAGAGCTAACACAAAAACACACACTTGTGCGGATTGACCCTAATGTTATAGTGCCGAGAACGTAAAAATATAGCCCTAAGATGCATCATATGATCAACATGATGTTTCAAGTGAAAAGGTAGGTTGTCCAAATATGGTTGTACAATGTGTTTAATGTCATAGAAGGCATAATCCATTTCCCTCTGAAACGTAGCCCCGACATTTTTCAATTTGAATGGTAGCTTTCGATATGCCAATGTGCCCCATAGACAAATAAATGTGGTTCTATGTTGGCCCGATGGGAGAGTGTTGATCTGATTGTAGCAGAAAACTCCATCCATTAACAAAAATATTTCACATCCATCACAGTCATCAACAATCTGGTCAATGAATAGGGTAGGATAATTATCCTTAGGACAAGCACAATTAATGTCCTGGTAATCGACACACACATGAATTGTTCCCCGTTTCTTCATCACAAGAACAATGTTGGATACCTAATTAGTTAAGGTATTGGGTAGATGAAACCAACACGTAGAAAATTTTCAACTTCAGCTTTAATAGCGACAACCTTCTTGGGATGGACCAGATGGAGACACTGTCGAACTGGATTAACATGAGGATATGTCTTGATTTCATGTACACCAATGTTTGGATCAATACCTGACATCTCTTCATAAGTCCAGGTGAAAATGTCTTGAAATTCTTGAAAAAGGGGTTTATAAGTCGATCTGATCAGAAGAGAAAGATGCACCAATATGTACATTCTTAACAATTTTAGGTTTGATCGAAATATCTAGAGGGATAGTCTCTCCAATATTTGAAAACTTCTTCTTAGAATCAATATCGTGGATAAATACAAAATTCATAGACATCTCAATGACATTGGGCCAATAGATTTCACTAAGATTATCCTCAAGGGAATCTGGCAAGGAGGAACAATGGTGATGGTCATCCCACAACACATCATCAGACATCATGATCTCCATTATGCTCTCATTAGTAGAAAATGTACGAGAGAAGGGATCAAAGTATGTGTCGTAATCTAAAGAATAATATACTCAATCGATCGAAGAGGAGAGAGTATAATGCGCCACATATGCCGAATAGATGACTTCATATTAGAGCTCAATGGGGCTGATAGACATATGGTTACCAAAAGTGTTAATGCTAGATTCATCTAGCACTATCCAAGGATCATATGGGGTATTACAAGAAGATATCATGTTGACATAAGCAATTGGATTAGAGTTTTTCGGAAGGGAACGAGGAAAAGGAGGAGGAAGAGAAAAGGTTCCCATGAGTAAAGAATCCTTAAGCAATCCCATCCCAACATGCTGATATGGATGTGGGGTTTCTCCCATAAGAGGGATGCTTCCAGTAACTTGAAAATTGGTGGCAAAGAAAGTGAGCTGATCAATGGCTATTATACCTCCTTATGAGGGAAAGTGATCATTTTGAAATATGTCAAGACAACAACATTCATAGCATAAATCTATGTATGACCCAGTATAAGTTTATAATCTAAAGGTTCGTTGATAATTTCGACTTCTACTGACACCGTTTTATTGCCTAATTCTATTTGTAACGAATTTAGAATTCCATAAAGGTTGAAGCCTCTTCCATCAAAAGCCTTTAGAGTAGTTGGTGGCTGATTTAATTAGGGAGAACCGATGGCCTTCCAACAAGAAAGTGACATGATACATGTTGAAGCTCCTTTGCCCAAAATGGAGCAATGGATGGTCATACTTTGAATGATAACCTGAATCATGAAAGTTAATTGCGCTGGAAATCAAGATGTATAATTCTCATGGTTAAAAACTAGAAGACTAGAATCCGAGGGATCAATACATCCAATTGTGGAAAGTAAAGCCTTCTTTTGGGTGAGAAAATTTTGCAACACCTCGAGAGTTGACATAGCTGAAGGAGCTTGAACCAAATCCTCAAATATGTTTTAATTCTGGGAAGCTCTTTCATAAGGGTTGAATGCGTAATTATGGATAATGCTTTTGGGAGGCATAATTGTCAATTCGGTAGGAAACACATTTGGAGAAGGATCTGATGGAGATGTGGTAGAACTAGTAGGTTGATTAGTACCTGACCAGTCGAGGGATTAGTATTACTGTATTATTTATTCCTATTGTCCCCCATAACACCATTTTTCAGTTTGGTGGAGGAAAGCATCATAACTGATTTAGAGGAAGCGAGATCCCGAACAACCATATTAGTCTCCTAATTCGGAAACAGATCTATCAATACAATAGCTGCAACATATGACTTAAGGAATTGATTTACTTCCATTCAATGTGGATAGTTACGAGTGAAATGCTCCTCATTACAAATTAAGCATGGATAACGAGGTTTTTTCTTTTCTTCAGAAGAGTGATTATTTTATTTACCTTGCGGAGGAGTATCTTTCTTCCTTTTACCTTTGCCTTTCTTCTTACTTCCTCGTTGTTGAGATTTTCCTTTGGTGGATTGAATGACATTGATCTTGAAAGTAGAAGCTGCCAGAGTAGTGGAAGGAGGGTTTTGGGTAGCCACAACAAGAGTAAAACTAGATGGTTTACTCATCGACTGCTGGCCGGAAGAACTTATCGCGCCATCAACGACATGTGATTCTTTATTGGGAGGTTGAGGAACAATATTGGAAGGTCGCAGAGCATTTGGTCTTTTATCATAGAGTGTGTTGGATTGGGTATAAATAAGATCAAGATATTGGGCATGAGCAATTACCTTCTCTTCAGTCACAACTCTGCCTTTTACGATTTATTCTATTATGGATGGTAAAAAAGACTTAATAATCCATTTGGCTAACAACTGATCAAGAACAAAAGTTTTAACCAAAAGACGGTGACATTTCCACTCATGAGTGTGATAAAAATGTGAGTGGAATCATAACGTGTGTAGATGCGTCTTCTTCAGGATTTCCATTGAATTTGGGCCTGATATCACTGGGAAATTTTGTGGGAATAACCGACTACCAAGGAGAATGTGAAATGGGATAATTGGAAAGCTAGGTTAGATCTGGAAATTTAAGAGTTGCTACAAATGGTAACTACTTATTGAATTCCAGTGGATGATACCCTGGGAAAGATGGGATGGCCAAAGAAACAAGTATCTGCACTCTGGGATAGGGAGGATTCTGATAACCAAGATGCACATAACCCTGCTGTCCAGATCCAGGATAACCTTGTAAAGGTTGAAATGGTTGGGTTTGGATTTGCTGACCTTGGTAAGGCATTTCTGGCATACCTTGATATGATTGATACGATTTCCCTGTGGGTTTTTGCATCATCCCAATGTAAGGTTTTTTAGGTTGTGCCCGCGCCATACCATATACATTTTGATCCACTTGAATTTGAGTAATAGATTGACCAAGCGATGAAGGTTGCAAGATACCTTGAAGAGGCTGGGTAAATGTGGCTTGGGAGGCTCCAGATACTGGTAGAATAGGTTGATTGAAAGATGTAGCCTATACAGGTTGGCTTAAATTAACTTGAGCTTGAACAGGTTGGGGTATAGAATGATGAGTAGGAATCTGAGATGTAGATGGAACATGTTGAGATATTAGAGATGGAGCCATAACCAAACTAGGTTGTACGAGTAATGTAGATTTCCAAAAATTAACATCCATTCCTGGATTTAGAGGACTCGAATGAGGCTGAGCACTAACTTGTGATATTTGATGAGGAGATGGAAATAGTCTGATAATAGGCGAGGATAACAACCTAGTGTGGGTTCCAAAATATATTTGACGGTACATTGAAGTTCAGTCCATGTTAGTGCTGTCTAATGTGTAACTATACGATGATAATGCTCCCATATACTTTTGATGAGTGGAGTTCCATTCGATAGACCCGAGGGTACGTGGAGAATGGTCTGATACACTTACGTACTTGGAACGAGATTTCACCCCGGAAATGCAACACTGGAAAAAAATGACAGATCCTACGTTTATAGACGTTGAAACACGTTTCTTTACTAAACCTCTAGATTTTTACGTTAACTTTTCAAATGCTAATTAATATTGATTCAATAAATTTTAAATATAATATTGAATTATGTTTCAATTTTCAATGCTCATCACGAATTTCACCTGAATATCTAAATATTCAATCGATCATGACAAAATGAAATTTTATTTTCAATGAAAATCTATGTACGAGAGGGAAGAGAACAAAGAGTAATGCAGTATACAAAATGCAACAAATAAAATTTGTTAAGTCAATTCCCCTAATGCAGCTGTTCCAATTTCCAAATTCACACACAAAACCCTAAATGCAATGAAAAATGAAAATGATGAGATTTTTCTTTTCAATTCATTTAATTTCCAAATGAAATTAAAACTAAGATGGTTGATAAATCACTGATAAAACAAACTATACAAAATGATCGCTGTAATATCAATTCTTTCAAGCAATCAAAGATCAATCAAAAGTTTTCTATTGACCTAATTGATAAGAACAAAGCAAAATCCAAACAAATTCTTATCAAATGCTATTAAAACCAAAAGAAAACAAAGTGAAGGAGTTTTAGAGACCAAGACATAGTCAGGGATAGAAGGAAAACTAGCTGAAACAAAGAAGATCAAAGAGGAAGGCACAAGCAATTTTTTGCATCTTACAGGGATCAGTGTAGGTGCAAAATAGGCGCCATTACTCTATAACGCAGGTGCAAAGAAGGAGAAGGTGCACTAGGGTGCTCTGTCTCTAGACCAGGGGGGAGTGATGAAATTAAATGAAGCTTAGAGGAGGGTTTTCCTAGGGTCAATCAAGATTTGAGTAAGGCAATGAAGGTTGATTCTAGAGGTGAAATGAGTGCTAAGGTCAAGGAAACCGCTAAGGGAAAGAAAAATTCCCCATTAATGTCTCCAATTTTTTATATGGAATTTACAATTGTGGGCAAAAGTATCGTCCTTAGACCAAGTGGACTGGTCTAGAAAAACATAAAGCAAAAAATAAAGAATTTCTTTTAGAGAAATTGAAGAATGGGAAAGAGGCTTACTTAGAATCTGTCGCAAGCTTTACTTTCCTTTTGGCTTGTAAGCTCCAATCGTAGCTCCAAATGCTATAATTAGAACCTGCAGATACAAACAAAACAAGCCAAGGATCCACATCATCTATGTAGAATTATTAAATTACTTTATTCAATGAATTATTGAGGCATTGAAATACAGGAATGTAAATGTGACATGACACATAGGAAAACATGATACTCTTTGTATTAATAAAAATAGGAGAGAGTTTACAACCAATAATAGTAGCTGATCTTGTAGAGATCTCCCAAACTTGACTTGTCCTTCCTTGTCACAAAGCACACCTATATGCCACCCTAATGCATAAAGATGATGACTGTCTTAGAGTCAAGGCAGTAACATGATGGCATGATCAGTCTCCAAAAGCCAACCTTTATGTTATGGATTGCAGTAAATTTATAGCAGAGGGATGGTAGTTTAGGATTTACCATAATGGGCTTGAGATCCACTTATGCTGGGAGGATGAGCTCAATGGATAAGATGTGAAGTCTCCAAGGTAGGATTAGATAAGACTTGAGCTTGTTATCCATAATAAATGGTTAAAACAACCCTTGGAATATTTTGGAAGAGGAAGCTTCAGAAATATTTTTAATTTCCCAAAATTTCTAGAATCAATGCATCCCCAACAAGGAGAAAGTAATGTTGACTAGCGCTAGTGAAGAAAGGAGCAACCAAAGCTGAAGGTAGGTGGCTAAAGGTGTAGGGTGCACTAGGGATAAAAACACTAATTTTGAGCAGTGAGACCCAGAAACTCATACTTTTTGGAAAGGTCATGCTTAGGGCTTTATGTAGGGATGATGAAAACATGCTCACGGATGTGGATTGATCCGATTTTAGGCATATTGACCAAATGTGACAAAATGGCCTATAACATCGTCTATAACTCCTGTTGTAAGATGTCGAATATTGAGGTGAGCCATATCAGTCTCCCTTGTATGGAGAATAACTTGGAGAGCGATGTGAACTATGAAAGTCACTAGATCTGTTGTATGTACGCCATATGTTATAGTCACGATCTCTTGTTGGCCTCATGTCCATGTACTTTCTAGGTTCCTTCTCTGCTTCCCTTTTTCCTTGTCAACAGTAATAAATTGACCTTCTAAAACAATTTGATTCAAATATTCCAATTATTGTAGAATTCTTGAACAAAAAGTTGCAGTATTTCCTATTCCCGATTGGCTCGCTAGATAACATCAAGAACTTGGCATAAAGTCCTCTTAAAAGGTTTTCTTGGAGCCCCATGGAGTCGAAAGTTTCATGAACCTTCTCCCACGTAAATTTCTCCTCCTAGGATTCTTTGCATGTGTTTTTCATAGCTCTTGGCATCGAAACTGTTTCCATCCTAATCCATACCTGTCATCTTCTAGTTTTTCCTTTTTGCTGAGAAACCCTTGATCTTAAAAAGGACATTGAAGGGAAGAATTCTATGATAAAAATAGCCAAAGATAATAAAAGTGGAGGTCTCAAAGATCACCTCCATCGCCATATGAATTCTTGAGAAACAAAATTTCATGTGGACATTGTAACGAATCCAAAACCATGTGATTCCCTGGTAGGAGGATAAATGACAAGATGACACTCAATAACCTTTCATTCTCTAGAGAAGTGATCTTCAAGATCCATTTTAGTAATTTTAGGATATAAGCCCATGATATAAAGGTCATTTCCAAGATTTCTACATTGTCTGAGTCACAAATCCTAGAATGACTCCAAGATCTTGAAATGAGCTTGACATAGAATGATTTCCCCTTGGTGGTGAATATGAATCATACTACCCTCTCCTTGAGTGTGACATGGTGGCTTGTAGAAGAGATTCCAGTGGAGGATGTCTCCTATCTTCCCACAAATAAAACCCTAGTTGACCCTAGAAAAAATTAGGGTGTAGTAAAACCCTAAAAGCAATGCCAAAATATCGCACAAGATGTTAAAACTCCACAAAGCATAAATGTTAACAAAACCCAAGGTTCAGGCCAATCGATAAAGTCTGCTCTCCATTACGAAGTTGATAGGTTTCAGTGGAGAGGCCAAATGACACAAGGGATTTGAGAAAACCTTGCAAGCTCATTTAAGATATTTAGCCATAGCTTGAGTCGGTGGTGTTTCTATAATTTTTCTTGCGCAAGAACCCTAACCAAGAAGGAACCAAGGTGAAAAGAATAAACAACTTTTGCAATGCATGGATCTTTAGGTAGTGTTTTGCGAAAGGAAAATGTGAGCTGAAGAAGGTTATACCAAAATGGATGTAATGAACCTAAACCGCTCTAATAACACTGATCCAAAATGTCAGGGGATGATATTCATAACTAGGAGAGAGAAATAAAGAACCTAACAGTAGAACGTTGATAAAGAATGCGAAAACTGAATATATCCCATAAATATGAGAAGAGCGAACAAAATGCTCCATAAAACCCAACTCATTATTAAGAGAGAAAAATGTTATTTACAACTACATTGCGTGGACCCCTCTGTCTTTCTACAAATTGAGGCCCAAAATTATAGCCTTTTGAGTTACAATACCATGGGTAATTACCATGGGAAGATACCATGGGTAAATACTTTGTGTGCCTACCTTGTGTGGATGCGACTTTCCATTTGGATCAATATGTGTATTTGTATTTGTGTGTCTCTTTGTTCTTCCCTCTTGCCCCCTTCCATCTTTGTGTCTATCTCCCTCCATCCCTCTCTACCCGATCTCTCTTTTTCTCTCTTTCTACCTCTCCCTCCATCTCCATGTCTCTCTTCTACCCTCTCTTTCTTACCTTTCTCCCTCTCTTCTCCTTTTCTCCCTCTCTCTCTATTCCCTCTCGCTCTTCTCTCTCCCTCACTCTTTATCTATCTCTCCCTTATCACTCCCTCTCTCTCTCCACCTTTATCTCTATATTTATTTCTTCTTCCCTCTCTCTTCTCCTTTTCTCCCTCTCTCTATTTTCCATCCTGCTCTTGTCTCTCCCTCACTCTCTTATCTCTCCCTTATCACTCCCTCTCTCTCTCTCTCTCCACCTTTCTCTCTCTATTTATTTCTTCTTCCTCCTCTATCCGCCTCCAAGTCAATATCTTTATCCCTCCAACTCTCCTTTCTCTCTACTTATGCGTCTCCCTCTCTCTCGCTCTCTCTCCACTACATCCCTGTGTATATATCCCTCCCTCCCCCCTTAACTCCATGTCTCTCTCCCTCCATCTCTCTCCCCCTTATCTCTATGTCTATATCCCTCCCTCTCTC
>APFE030791754.1:11299-70811 GCA_000404065.3 Pinus taeda
TCTCTGTCTTTCTTCTTCTCTCTCTCTCCTTCTCCCCTTCCAACTCCATTTCCCTCTCTCCATATTTCTCTCAATTTCTCTCCCACCTCCCACTATCTCTCCCCACTATCTCTCTCTCTCTCTCTGCCCTCTATCTCTATTACTATCTCCCTCCCTCTCTCCTATATCTCCCTATCTCTCCCCCATCCATCTCTGTGTCTCCCTATCTCTTTCTTCCCCTCCAACTCCATCCCTCTCTCCCTCCCTCTCTCGGTCTCTAGGATTTGATAGGATGGATTAAGAGACACAGAGGTGAGACCCTCTTTGTCATTAAAATTTGAATGCCTTGAATTCAACATATCAGAGCCTAGATTAAGGAAAGGTTAAGGATGTAGTATGGAACCTATTAATCTATCTATTAGGATCTACACTCCATATAGATCCAACCAATCCCTATCATTATTTCCCTTTGTCTATAGATCCATCTTAACCCCTCCCTCTCTCTATATTATGCCTGGATCATCTTAAAAATAAAAATTCTTCTATATATAAAGATATAATATTATTAATAATCAACATATATGTATTTTAATTTAATCGAAACCTTCTCTCAAATTTTATACTAAAAAATAAATATGTATTTCAAAACACTTTATAAATATAGAATCAAAATAAATTTATCATCACTTTCATCCAAGTTCAGGCTCATAATTTACATGGAGTCATATTTATGTGTGTGTAAATAACTATTATGTGAGAAATGTTTGAACATATCAATAATGATTTCGTTCAATCCTAAGTCCAACATTATTACACATGGATTGACCTCTAAAACAATTTTGAGATGAAAAACCTAATTGTAAAGGAGGGACTATTCATCTTCCCTAGCTCTTTGAAACCTCTTACAATGAGATCTAATATATATTTCATTAGACCATTCTCAAATGGTTCATTGGATACCATTATATTTGTGAGTTGGATGATAGAATGGAGGACCTGGAGTCTCACTTCCTAATATTGGTTCATCATAAGTCGTGCCTTTACTAATGCATCGATTGATGAGTGTAGTGCATGAAGCATAAATTGAGGAGGTGATGGATTCACCATGAATAAAAAGGTCTCCAGTTTATTTAAGACCCAAAGAAGCCTATGCTTGTTGTGAGGTGGATCCTACCATTGTTGCCGACTGCTAAATCTGAAGCTATAATTGTCTTTCGTAAGACCTAAATTAGGCCATGCTTGTTGCGAGGTGGATTCTGCAGTTGCTAACGGCTGGTAAAATACAAAATTACAATTATCTTTGTTCACACAGTGATAGATAGTATAGTACATGAGACAAGATCCAAATGTGTTTGGAGAAATAAAATATCATCCAAAATAGTTCTGATTATATATGCATGGCATGTTGTTATGCAGTTGAACCAGTTTATAACTATCTTAGAGTCTCCATATATTTGTAACTGTCTGCAATTTTTGTATAAAGCAAAATATAACAGATGTCAGAGTGTGAGGAGCTTCGCAAAACTATTTGTGCCATCTCCCAACCCCAAATGTATGTGAAAATAATGTGTTTCAGTCAGATGTAGGATTATGCCTCTTCCACGACCTTGTCCTTGTGCCACTCCGTCGAAATAGGCCTAGGGATGTTCTTTGTTAATGACTTTCGGTGTGATGTTCCATGTCCTACTTACTTGTTCCTTAGCCTTGATTTCCAAATAACTCATACAGATCTTTGGTATAATATGTGCCCAGACTATGTTCCCCCCTAAAGATAATTCTATTCTGGCACATCCATATGTACCAGCGAACCAATAACGGTAGGTTCCGAACTCTCATGATTATTGCTGATTCCCACCACCTATTCCAGGCAGATGGTATATCATCGCCATTCCATGTATATGGTATGTTTAGTGTGAGTAAGACCTGTGCCCAGATCTATTGTGTAGTGGTACAAGAGAGGAAGAGGTGTTGATTCGTTTCCTCCTCTGTGCGACATACAACACACCAAGTCGGTCCTTGAAATGCTCGTTTCTTGAGATTGGAAATATTTGGTGTTTTGTTCGTGATGATGTTCCACACCAATAATTGAGTGCACGGTGGACATTTTAACTTCCATATATTTCTCCACCAAATATCCAGGAAATATGGTTTGTGGTCAACATGAATGATAACATAACCATCCTTTGGGGTATAGTTCCCTTTCTTTTCTAATCCCCAAATCAGGCCATCCTCTTAGGCCCTTAATCATACATGAGATTCAATTAATGCCTGCAAGTAAGTCCTCCACTCCCTTTGCCATTGATCTGGGATGTCCTAGGCCTACCCTATTTTCCATGCTTGTTGATAAATAGTTGTATTGTGAGGGTGCCCAAGTTGAGAAATGTTGTGCACTCCATTGTGGTTGAGCAAAGTAATTAGATCCAGTGGAAGCTGGTAGGAGTTTCCCCTACCAATACATTGATCAATCCCAATGCGGACAGACCCGCCATTACCAATCCTCCATATGAGACCCCTTCTTATGATGGGAAGGGTATTTAATACAACCCTCCAGATCACTAATATATATTTCCTGTTCCATGTGGGTAGTCTTAACCAATCCAGGGCAATGCTCGACCATATGTATTTGAAGGTGA
Source organism: Pinus taeda (assembly GCA_000404065.3). NCBI lineage: Eukaryota > Viridiplantae > Streptophyta > Pinopsida > Pinales > Pinaceae > Pinus > Pinus taeda. The sequence continues at coordinate 13,912 of APFE030791754.1, forward strand.
CCACCTCCGACCATAGGCTCTTGTGCTTCAAGAGTAGCTAACTTAGTTTTTCTGCAAGTGCTTGTGCAAATGCAGGGAGATTTTTTAAGCCCCAACCTCCCCATTTTTTAGGAGTTGCAATTATGCTCCATTTGACCCATGCATAGGGTTTTCCTTCCTTGTGGCCCTTCCATAAGAAATGACAACAGACTCGCTAAATCCTATGTAGTATACCTTGGGGAATCCAGGCCAGAGACATCCAAAAGATTGGAGTGGCTTCCAGAACTGCTTTAATGAGCACCCATCTTCCTGCTCTGGAGAGTAGTTGATGGCTCCAAATGTTTAATCTTTTTTCCACCTTGGCAATCAGCCATGTCCAATTTACAATTTTATATCCATCTGCTTTTATCATGAAGCCCAAGTACTTCAATCAATCCTTTAGTGCCAAAATTTGATAGGGGAAATTTTGTAGTGCTAGGTGGGTTTATTGTGGTGTATAGTCAAAGAATGATATAATAGATTTTTCCCCATTAGTTTCCATCCCTGTAGCAGTAATGAATAGCTTCATCACATCACAGAGTGAGATGATGTCCTGTATTCCCCCATCTAGGAATATGAGAATGTCATCAACAAAGAGAAAATGAGATATAAGGCATTGTTCTGTTATCTTGAGGCCCCTGAACCTCCTTGTTGTCTTCTTTGTCGCAATCAGTCTCCTTAATCCTTCCATAACCATGAGGAATAGCAAAGGGCATAGAGGGCATCCCTGCCTGATTCCCTGCTCCACCCGAAAAGATTGGGGAGCAGATCCATTGGTTAATATTGCAAAAGAAACAGAAGTATTGCACCCCATAATCCATATGATAAAAACCAGTGGGAACCCCAGATGGGTAAGTATCATCATTAAATATAACCAGCTGGTCCTATTAAAAGCCTTTGAGAGATCAATTTTAAGAAAAATCCATTTAAGATTCTTCAGTTTGATGGAGTGAAGGGCCTCTTGTGGATTGAAGTCATTGAAAGATAGCGGGGATTCTGTCTTGGGGTTGCGGGAAATATAGGTGGAATTGATAGGATCATAAATTCGACCTAGTAACCGACTTTCTTCAACCACCCCAAGTAGGTAATGTCCAATGATGTCGAAAAAAGCAATGTAGAATTCCACAAACCAATCATCCGGTCCCAAACTTTTGTCCTTCTTGAACCACTTGAGAGTGCTCTCTAGTTCCCCCATGGAAACTGGTTTGATGATATCCTCCATCACATCATGTTCCACAAATCTAGGGAAATGGCCAACAATACGAATGATTTCTACAAGCGTTGTGCCTGGGGGGGCTTTGAAAAGCTGCTTGAAGTGTGTGTTACCAAATCGGGCAAGCTAAGGGTGTGTATTTGCAATTTGATACTATTCTGAGGGCATCTGCTAGATGGTATTGCTGGCTTTCCTTCCATTTGCATATTTATGAAAGAATTTTGTATTACCATCCCCCGCTTGTAACCAGATAGCTTTGCTTCTGAGTCTCCATGATTCTCCCCAGTCTAGCAAAATATTTGATCTCTGAGCTTCCAGTTCTACTAGGTGTAGTTTTGCTTCTATGTATAATAAACCTCTTCCTAGATCATCCATTAAGGAGGCCAACTACAATTCTACGTCAGCTAGAGTGTGCTCATCCCTAGATTTTGTCCTTTTTGCCCACTAAATGGATAATCATTTAAGATGATTTCAGGTTACTACAGAATCCTTCAGCCTTCCTCTGATCAATAAGTGGGGGTTGAGCTTTCCAGAAATCCGAGACCATCTGGATATAGTCAAGGTCCTTTAGCGAGGTTGAGTTAAATTTGTAAGGCGCCCTTGGTTTTCTAAAAGAGCCAGCCACTTCCAGATATATAGGGGAGTGATCTGATATTCCTCCAGAACCCACCCATTGTCTATAGTTGGTGAAAGAATGTAGGAGGTCTTCATGAATGAGGTATCTGTCTAGTCTTCACCCTAGAGCTGCTACTCCTGTCCATCTATTATGCCATTTTGGCATCATCTTGTTCATAGGGACAACAATGAGATCATATTGCTCCAAGAGGGTGCTCAACTGATCTGAGAGGGGATCCAATTGCAAGTGATGTCCCCAGGATTCCTCATGTTTGATGGAGAAGTTTAGGTCACCCCCTAGGATAGATATACAAGTGATCATGGGATTATCGAGGAACTGTTGCTAGGAGGCCAGTCTGTTTTGATTAGGAGCATAGATGTTTATAATACGGAGCTGTTTGCCCAATTCAGCCGAGAATATGTCCATTCCAAGGATTCCATGACCTCCCCATGATGAAGTCACCTTGATGGATCGAGGTTTGATCCCAATAACAAGACCCCTAGATCGCTCTGCAACATCTAGAGCTTGGAAATGCTAGCCGGGCAAGATGGTTTGTAAGGTCTTAACAATTTTCTCGGATGGACCTAGGGTTTCTTGAAGGAAAATAATGTCATAGGGTGCACTACTCAAAAGTATCTTGAGGGCTATTTTTTTTTTGGGGCTGGCCAAACCACTGTAGTTGTAAGATAGCCACTTAATCAGGGAACATAGTCAAGGGTGTCTGGTGCTCTAAGTACTCTTTCTATGGTGTTATGGCGACCCTGGGAAATATTTGCCCCATCAATTTTGATGGCTTTGGACATCTTTGAAGGTCTACCCCGGGAGGGTTTGTGCTCTATGGTGGAGGATGGGATGCCGAGACCCAACATGTTACGGTTTTTCAAATGACGGGATCAGAAGTTGTAGGAGTGTGAGCCTGAAGAAGAAGGGGAATGAGGATGGTGTTGATGATCCTGTCCAAGGATAATTGATGGGGTGGTGGAGAAAATAGGGGAGGGAAGATCAAGAGCACAATTGATGGGGGGAGTAACCAAACATGTAGTAGATGCAAAATGGAGCCAGAGAGACAATAAATTTATTGAAAAATAGAGCAGAGGGTAAGGAAGAAGAAGCAATACCCGATGTAGGAGTAGCCTCTGCAGCAGACCGAGATCTAGTCAGTGGAGGGGATATAGGTGTTATTTGGGGAGCACTGGATGGCAGCGCAGTGACCCCATCCGTAACCTTTCAATGATCTGGACCTGTGGGCTGCTCGTCCACAATCGGGTCTTCCGACTGTCTATGCTTCATTCCCTTTGTAGCAACCACAATAGCAGGTGTGAGTAGTGGGAAGTCCTTGAAGAGGCGGTCGACCTTATGGCATTGTTTGTATCTAAATGGAATGCCTTCATAGTCGAGGTTTTGGCGAGAAGATAAATGTTGCCAATGGAGGGTTATCTTTTCCTCCAGCCCTTCCCTTCTGTCCAAATGCACCAGGATGTGAGCCATTGTCATGATTCCTGTCTTATCAAAGGATTGGTCATGTTCCAGGTATGTACCCAGTGCGTCTCCAATGTGCTTGAAAACCACAGGAGTCCATAATTGCATTAGAAGGCTCGACAAATAGACCCAAATCAGCCCCACTCACAGTTGTTCCCTCTTAGGGTCGAAGAGTGGATCCCATCTCTTCAGCAGAACTGATGTTAATTCTATGTGCTAGAACTGGGATAAAATCCATTTTGTATACTCCTCCCTGTGAAAGCGTAGGGCAAACCACCCATGAGACAACACCTGAACGATGAGTAGTTCTTTAAGCAAGGAACCCCATATCTCGGTGGTCCAAAGACGAAGCCTCTCAACTAAGTAGTTCCTTCCATGAACACGACCTACCAGGACCTTCTTGGCTGTCTCTCCAACTTCACCCATTGAGATGTCTTCGCCTAGAGCGAGGTTGATGTCCTTATCCATTGCTTTAAGGCACTTGCCTTTCTTGATGTTAACAAAATGACGGGCCATCCCTGAGAAGGGCACGGATGCCCTGATTTACAGTCAGAGGGGTGGATGGTTTGGATTTAGGGTTAGGGATCGGGGAGCTAAAGCAACCATTGTGGATAGGTGTGCTAGGGTTAGGGCCACTAGGGTTTAAGTTAGCATTGGAGAGTGTAGGGTTAATGAAGGAGGAAGGCTCGGGCGGGGGGGTGCTTGAGGAGGAGGGGGTACAGTGCAGAGCGGAAATGTGGGGAAGCTGGGGTTGTGGTGCATCGAAGGTGGGGGAGGGTTGTAGACAAGTACCAAGCAGGTTTAGGGTAGCCATGGAAAGAGGAGGATACTCCAGACTAGGGGCATCGTCGATGTTAACCGAGGGCGGGGGATGGGGCATAGATGGACCTGGGTAGTGTGAGCAGCTGACAGAGGTGACAGTGTTGCAACAAAAGGACCAGAACCCGACACAGAACGATGGTGAGACCAAATGACCTCCCGGGGATGAGGGTCCTCCTCATAGTCTACATCGTCCAATTCCATAGTAACCGACAGTAAACGGTCGGTGATAGTAACTGTTGTTGAGAAGAAACAAGGAGATCGCGAGGACAGAGGGAAATGGGAAAACCATAGGAGGGAAAGTTGAAAACCATAGGAGGATATGGTTGATAGACAGGTTAGGGGTCAGGCAAGCCGCAAGGGTTTGCCCTGACCGCCAAGCCTTGGGCTGATGAGCCACAAAACCACCATGGTTGCCGCCTTTTAGAGCTCAAACCTCACTCCAAATTAAAAGAGTTATATATATATAGTCATTACATTTCAAAATTAAAAAAACTTGATTTAACAACTTGATTCAAAATAATCATTAATTAATTCCATCATTAGCACCTAACTGCAATTTTAGGCTTTTCATTTCAAGTCCCAAAAAAAATGGGAGAAGTCAACATTCAATCAAGCCAAGACATGTTCATCATAAATTGGAGATGTTTTTATGTCAAAGTTTCGAGGAAGATGAAAGGAATAATGTCAAAATCACTAATATAGTAAAATGTTTGTATGTGCATTTTTTTTTTAATCTCCATCAAAAAATCCAATGTGATGCTCGTATGGATGACTAATTTAATATGATGTTTGTATGTGCATTTTTTTTATCTCCATCAAAAAATCCAATGTGATGCTCCTATTGGTGGCTAATTACAAGGTTGTCGTGTTATTTGGAGTTCAGTCATGTGCTTGAGTCTTCTTGTGTATTGCACATGCATTACATGAAAGGATGGTGCTATAACGAGATGCCATCATGACACAGAGGAGAGTTCCACAATGAGTTTATGTTGGGAATCGTCCCACATGCAAAAGAAGAAAGAGCTATGAACTATATAACAAGAATAATCGTAAATAATCATAAATGCTCTAGTATTGAGGAGTAAAGTTAAATTAAGGCGAGAGTAAGGGAGAAAACTCAAGATTCCATTAATATCAATAATATCATGAGGAATTAAACTTCCACTAATTTATGAAATATGATGAGGAATTAAACTTAAAATAAAATTAAATATGAAATTACCTACATAAATTCCAAGTCATTAATCATCAGTTTTAAATATGGAATTACTTACATAAATTCCTAGTCATTAATTATCAAGGATAAGGAAGCTTGAAATGGCTTAGACTTAAAACAAAATTATGAATTTACTTACATAAATTATAAGTTATTAATCATCAAGGATAAGGAGTATTTCAATTAATTAGTACACAATCTGCAAGAGTGACGAGTTATGAGAAACTTACTTGTAGAATGAAGAACTAGCTAACTTGTGATTTTAGAACTGTTGCACTCCTCTGATTACAACCAACGTGTTGAGGATGAATCTCTGCCTAATCAACCAATGTGTTGAGGATGAATTTCTACCCAATCATAAGCTCAACTGCACCATGCATTTTTACAAGTAGTGCCCCCCCCAGGTCCTTAATCAACTCCCTCCGTCATGATTACAACCAACGTGTTGAGGATGAATCTCCACCCAATCATAAGTTCAACCGCACCATGTATTTTTACAACTAGTGCCCCCCAAGTTGTTAATCAATTCCCTCTGTTAGTGAGTCCCTTCTATCCCAAAACTCTCCCCTAAGAAATAATGTCTCACATTCTCCTTCTCAACTATTAAATATAACTCATTCCAGAAATAGAAGGAAAATCTTCATGCACATAATCCATGTGCCGTCATGAAATTTTTATTTTTACCTTAACTTGAATTTCCATAAATTTATTTTTACCTTAACTTGAATTTCCATAAATTTATTCTTACTTATTTACTCTTTTACATTTATTAATAAATTGATTTGTTTTATTTATTTATTATGACCTTCATTTTATTATTTTATTTATTACTTGTTTCTTTTATTTATTAATAATTATTATTATTAATAATTCCATAATATGGGGCATTACAATGTTGGAGTATCAAAAGTTAATTGAATAATTTACAAGTAACTATATTATTTTACTTCCTTTATTTTATTACAATGTTGGAGTATCAAAGGTTAATTGAATAATTTACAAGTAACTATGTTATTTTACTTCCTTTATTTTATGATTAATGGAAGAACAAGATATATTTAATTATATGGTTTGGTGTGATGCATTCAACTCAAAAGTACAGAGTGGATCCAATAAAAGGTTTTTTTGAGAGATGACATAAGGAACGACTTTGAAAGAATGAGTATTAATTTTGAATCACTCATTGCTAATATATGTTTTTTTATCTACACAATCATGTATGTTATACCATAAATACAAATATGCTTATTACAATTTATTTCTGTGTTTGTAGATGGAACATGAAGAAGGCAGAGAAAAAAAATCAAGCTAATAAACAACATTTCAAATAACCCAAGTATTATATTCCTTACCATTGATGAATAAATGAGGCATGTAAACAACTCAACAAAAATAGTTCAAGCAATAAACAATGACCATAGAAATTTAATGCCACAAGTTATATATTTTGGAATGTTTAGTTGTGAAAATCATACATTTTCCTTAATATGGACATATTGTCCCAATTGGGTGATGACGAGTTACTAATAATTGTAATAGATATTTATTAACATTTTGATTATCATGGAGATGTATGTTGTTCCATTTTATAAGACAATGACTCCCTTATTTGTATAATAAAATGTCTTTTTTTTTTTTGCTTCTAATGATAACCTCATCAATAAATAATGGTTGCAACCTCATTAATAATATCAAAATCTGAGGAGGTTTGCTAATCAACAATAGATAATGATTATAAAAGATGAATTTGAGACATAGTTTGAGGGATTGGCCAAATTGGATATTGTTGCGAATTTGTCTGCTTGGGAATGGGCACATGGTCTGCCCTGAGGGCCTCAATCACCCCCTCCTTGCTAGTTGTGCATATAATGCTAAGGCATTATTACTAGGGGGGTTAAGAACAAAGACCTGATGTTGGGCCCCAAACTTTGGAGAGAGAGAATTTACGGTTAAAATAGAGTACCGAGAGAATAAACCAAAGGGGAAGGAATGTCTCAAACAAGGGAACCCTACAAAATTGACCACCACTAGGGGAAAACAAAATAAACGGGGGCCAACTGGTTGGAGGTAAGGACAAAATCTAAGAGAGACTCCCTTGGAGGAGTGGCCAAAGACTGCAAGCAAGAATTGACCCCAGGAATGGACTAAAAATCATATAATAAACTCCATAAAAGTTAGAATGTAGACTAATATGCACATATTTTACCACTAGTAAGGTTGTCCAAGTCACTGACCACAACAGATGCAGATGAGGATCCAACGTCTTATTTTCCAGTCTCGATATGAAAGCTAGGTCGAGTGGGTGCCACTGATTTACTTGAATTGTATTGCTAAAGAGGAAACCCTGCACTTCTAAAGGTCTTATGTATACAACATTCAATATTTTTCATGCTCATGTTGAGAAATCTAGGGCATCAAAGGATTATTTTTTTAGGTAGATTTCTCTTAGTCTTTGACATTTTCTTGTGATTAGGTTCCTTATTAGTTCTTTCATGTTTTATTCATCAAGAAAAATTCCAATCAAAGAAGATCACGAGCAAAAGATGTGCGCACTAGACTAGGGAAAAACCCCTATGAAGGGGAAAACCCAGTCATCTATTTCTCTAGTAGATTAAATAAGATTGAGACAAACTTGACCCTTTGACCAAAAACTTATTCCATCCACCAAATAAGCCCCAACCAAGCATCCTGTCATCTTCTACTTTTGCAATTTTTCTTATTTTCATCTTTATGCCTTACAACTATCATATTCTGTTCCTCCAACAATTCAGTCTCTGCAATTAATGTTCTTGGCTCCTACAATATGCTTCATAAAGACTTGTGTGACAAAGAATCATCATGATGGCTTGAAAGATTTCCTTTTCCTCTTTGCTTGGATTATCTCTCCTTCTTATAATCCTCATATTACCTTCTTTTCTTGACTGAACTGCAGATCGAACTTCATATTGCTTGCCATTCAAATGGGTCGAGTTCATTCCTATTTATAGCTATTGGAGTGTCCTTTAATAAGCCGACATGAACAATTTGTAGAAGCCGACTTCTCAATTGTTTTGAGGCCGACTTGTTCACCTTTTGTCAACTATTTGGAGGCATACTTGAAGGATAGGTGGTTGTCATATTATGAGAAGGAGCTGACTTGGTGGAGGAGATCCTTTGACGCAAAACAATTTTTGTTCCTTTGACTCAATAAAAAGAATCCTAAAGTACACAATGGGTGTTATGACCTATGAACCATTGACCCAAGCATGAAACCCATGCTTTAATAAGTCAATAATTTATTAATAAAAATATATTTTTCTTTTTCTTTAGACAAACACATTACATAATGACACAAATTCAATTATGAAGATCGACACTAGTTACATTCTTCAAGACTCCCCCTTAACTAGGGAGCTTGGAGGTATTCATAATTTATACATATAGGTACAAGGATGAAATCAAAATGATATGATCTACATAGACAAAGAGTCATACAACACCCCAATGATTTCGAATTAGATACTTGACCAAGGTATCTAACTAGGTGGGACTAAGGTGTGTTCCAAGCTTCAGCCACTCTAGGTATCATTAAGCTTCCACTCTAACACCAACCCAAGGATCTAGGTGTGTATCCAAGGTCAGAGCTCCATGACAACTACCACCTCCCTACTTTGGGATCAAGACATTAACACATAGGCCGACCATATGTCCTCCCAAGCATCATGTACTCATCCCCAAATGCTTACATCTCTCCCTATAAACTGAAATAGATATATATCCACCAGTCCAAGCATGATTCCAAAATGTTCAACCTTCGTATGGAGAGATTTACTTGTACAAAGACAACTATAATTAGTAATAAAATTTCAAATATACACAAGTAAATACAAACCTTCAGGGTCCTCAATCATTTTGATGCTACTTAAATCATCATCAAATTATCCAAATACATATTGTCGAAAGCTTTCTTCTTTAACTTCTTCAACAACACCAAATACAACATCATTACTTTTCAACTCAATCACGTCTTTTGTTTGTGATTTCATGAATCACGAACATGCATATTTCATTCATTCTTTGGTTTCATTATTTCCTCAAGGAATTTACTATGAATGTCATAATATGCCCTCCCTGTTAACTAGGGAGATATACCCTTTATTATATCCAAGATCCCTCTCAACTTAGGGAGATTAAAAAATTCCTTCTTTTCTAACATTTGAGAGACTTCAACCTTTCAAGGCTTCATTTATTTGGGAACATCATGGCGACAAGGTCATCTTAGTCATCATCATTCTTATAACTTCTTTTATTCATCATGCTTATCATTATTATCGAGTCATATTCAATTATGAACATCTTCAATGTCATGAAGATCATGTACCTGCAAATATTCAACAACAAATACAACCAAATACAAATATATAGTAGCATGAATTCAATTATATTAAAATCATGTTATTACAATGGAAGCATCAAAATAATAAGCTTTATACCTCAAATACATAGATAGTTAACAAAGGATACATATTTTATATACTAGACTTCAACAACTTGCTAGGTTTTTATCACAAAATCTAGACTCCATCTTTGACACATAAATACTTAAATATCATTAACTCAATCATGATATCAATCCAATCATAGTACAATACCTCTTAGGTTTCAACAATATGCTTTTAGAATTTTATGACAAATTCTACTAGGGTTTTTAATGTAAGCCCTAGATACAAACATCAAATTCAAATTCAGATATACAACAATTTTGATAGGATAGGATTTCGATAACATGAAAGAACATATAGTTAGGGTTTCATTCCTAGTTCCTTATATCGAGGTTTTGTCATAAAACCAAACCCCAGAATTCTAGGGTTTTACCATATAGCTTAGATATTAGCAACCAACCTATTAATAAACCCTAAACATCAAGAGAGTAGGATTGCATAATAGGTTCTAGACTTTATCATCAAACCCTAAGCAGACTAGGGTTTCAATATTACTGACAACACAACTTGATCATAAAAAGGTTAGGGTTTTATAGTGAACCCTAAAGGTTAGGGTTTCAATAAATGGCAAGAAATATGATAAGGGTAGATTCAATCTAATGATTAATCTCCTTAACAAGAATCTTTTATGATTTAAAATACCTAATAATGAAAAGGTTAGTGAGATAAATTCAAAATAACCATACCTAAATATCTTCCTACAAATAGTTATACATACCTTGAGATTTTACAAACCTTGTAGGACTTAGTTTGAAGGATTCCTTTAGTAGAAAAGCTCCTTGTAAGCCGTTATTTGAGGATTCCTTATTTCTTCTTGCAAGCTTAGTTTTGTGAAATTTTACCAACCTTATTTAACAATCATTGGCAATCATTTCCAAGAGTATAATTATAAGTTTTAGATTTCATATTCAAAACTTAAGTTTAAATTCAATTCTTACTAGGGTTTCCAATTTTTTTTACCCTAGACTAACTATAAACCCAAATCTAGGTTTTATATATAGAATATGATCTATACTGAATCATTATATTGTTTTTCATCCACATCGATGCATTCGGAGTGGAAAAAAGTGGAGGAATCAACTCACAAGATTGTTTTTACTAGCGGGGCCCAATTTGGTGAAATGGGGTCTGGAACCTTCCAAGAGTGTTTTGAGGCATCAAATGATGTTTTTTGGGGGTAAAAATTTACCGTTTTAGCACAAAACATTTTCGTGCTCTTTTACACACACAAATATTTCCATTTGTGCAAGAAGTGCATCAATTGGAGTCCATATGCAAAAGTTTTGCCACTCAGAAGTTAACCTTCTTGTTTTCACACCTATAATTCAAGAGGATGTTGCATCAGCCCCCATTATCCATGGAAAAGGGTCTAGCCATGTGTTTATGATGTAAAATAATTTAGAAGAGTCTATATTGTAACTCTAGTTAAGAGTTTTTGTAATCAAACTTAACCACTAGTAGGCTATCAAGCTGTGTTATAACCGGGCCATTGGGAGGAAGAGGTATTCCATTCTTTCGAGAGTGTTTTTTCCATAACTGAGAATAGATATCCAAGAGGGATATGAGGTAGAGCATACAGAGAGGATTTGGGCACTATAACATCCCACGAGCCACATGCCTTACTTCTTTGTACCTGTACCCTTTTTTCCATCTAGAGAAAGAGAGTAGAGCGACCTCACCGTTCTTGCTGGGTTTCCTCTTGAAAGGGTTTCACATAAAATATCTTGTGTCTTATGTGTGTGTGTGAGCTTATATTATTGTTCTCTATTTTTCTAAATAATTTCCATTTTCATGCATGCACTAATTACAATTAAATCTACATATCTTAAAGTTTAATAAAACTATAATAGTGTAAAAATGTCACATTTTAACATAATATTATCAGATATGTTGTGATGAATTGTCTAGTGGAATATGCATGGTAGTTTACAGATCATTTGGTATCAGGGCAGATTTCTTTGGGTATTTTATGGAGATTGCAGGGGATCTAGGTTGGCAAGGTCAAAAATCATAAAACCCTAATCATGGTTGATGAATTTGTAAACAAACCCTGCGATCCTGTAGAGGTGATGTTTACACGGCTAAAACAACAAGTCGTAGGTATTAATCACAATGTAAACCTCATCATGGCGGCCTTGAATAACAAGCCAGGGATAGTAGGAGAAGATGGGGGTTCGAATGCAGAGGAAAAATTAGAATGGGTATCAGAAGATCAGGAAGAAACAAAGAACTAGCTGAAGAAAGAACCGAAAAATATCAACCCGGTTCAAGTGTCGTGAACCAATCACAATCCCTATTTAAAATGGAAGCAAAATTTGATATTAAGATGTACCAAAGTGAGATCGACACTCTAAAGTTGAACCACTTTTTGTAGCAACTAGAAGTTTATTTTAGCTTCTATAATATCGAGGAAGGGAAAATGATCTCATTCGCGCGACTGAAATTAGAGGGCCATGCACTGACTTGGTGGGAGAGCCACACGAAAACCTTGAGGTTGGAGGGAGAACCTCCAGTGACTAAGTGGGAGGATTTGAAAACACTCATTAAGTCATAATTTTATCCCATTGGGTATGTGGAGGACCAGTGGATCTGATGGAATTACGTCAGGAAAAAGTCGGGGCAAAGTGTGCAAGAGTACACCACATAATGGATATAATGTTGGGTATCTCTCCAAAAAACCCAAACGTACTCCTCAAATATATTGGGGGTCAACACTCCCATCTACATGAGTAAGTGATGCTATTCAAACCTAAATTGATGGACGAGGCTTGTGTACATGCATAGTACCTAGAAAACATTGGCCTAGAGAGAGCACAATCAATTGGATCAAAGAAAAAGGAGCAACACGACACTTCTAAGGAGGGGAAGAAGAAGTAAAAATGGGGGAAAGACAAAAACATGACAATCTCAACACACCAATGTAGAGATCATATCAACCACTGCAACCAATGAAACATTGATGGCCATACATAGGAGAAGCGATAGAAGTTGTATCCAGAGATAAAACTGAAGAACATGAAGAAAGATAACAATAAGAAGAATCTCATTGTCACTGATTCGAGGGACCAAGTTGAAAGAAACTCAGACGTTAATGAGAAGATTGTTTGTACATCAATGTTGAAGGAGGTGAATCTGAGTAGCCTTCAAGAACATGAAGAGAAAGAAATGACAAAACTCTTCCAAATAAAGATACAAGTTAAGAAGACAAAGATTGATGCTCTGTTTGACTCATGATCGCAGGAAAATATCATTATAGCAGAGTTGTTCAAGAAGTTGGGGCTAGAAGTTTGTGATCATCCAAACCCATACCCACTGGGATGGGTAAATAAGGATGCAGAGCCAAAGTTTACCAAACAATCCAAAAATAGATTTTATATCAGTGTTGATTTTATTAATGAATTAGATCTAGATGTGGTTCCCCTTGATGTATGTGGAGTCGTGTTTGAGAGTCCATACATGTACATGCATGATGCAATATTCATGAGGAAATCCAACTAGTATTGGCTCGTCAAGGATGTAAATGCATTCATCATCAATGCGTATAAAGGCAACTAAAAAATTTCACTGGTAAATGTGAACCAAGCCAAGAAATTGATTAGTTGTAGTAGGAAGTATGTTTTATTATTTTTAAGGAAAGGTCAGTCTGATGAGGAGTCAATAAGAGGAAAGGCATCCCTAGAGGGGTGTACTAAGAAACCAAAACAAAAATTGGAGGAGTTGTTACAATCATACACGGATTTGTTCAGACAACCTAAAGGGTTACCACCTAAGAGAGAAGTGGAGCACGATATCTAGTTATTGCGAGACTCCCCATTGTGAAATATTGGGTTGTATAAGAACTATATTATAGAAGTAAGTGAGGTGAAGAAACAATTGCAGTAGCTGCTAGAATAGGGTATTATTCAAATGAGTCCATCACTATGTGGCTCACCCATCATCATTGTGCCAAATAAGGATGGTACTTGGAGGATGTGTATAGATTATAGGGCATTGAACAAAATCACGCTCAAGAACAAATGCCCCCTGCCCAAGATAGATGATCTGTTGGATAAGTTGCAGCAAGAAAAATACTTCACCAAGTTGGACTTGAAGTCTGGATATCACCAGGTTCGAATCAAAGAAAAAGATACCTGGAAGATTGCCTTCAAAACCATGCAAGGTTTGTATGAGTGGTTAGTCATGCCATTTAGCCTATGTAATGCACTAGCTATGTTTATGAGATGAATGAATGATATAGTGCACCCTTTATAGATTCATTTGTTATTGTCTATCTAGATGACATAATGGTATATAGTTCTACCTGGGAGGAGCATATTTCACATTTGACGCAGGTACTAGAAACATTGAAGAAGCACCAACTGCTAACAAATATCAAGAAGTGAGAGTTTGCCCAACAGTGCTTGGCGTATATGGGGTATGTGATAAGTGGAGGAGAATCGAAGATAGATCCTTCCAAGATGGAGGCCATCATGAAATGGTGGTGCCTACTAATTATTTTGAGGTCAGGAGTTTCATTGGGGCAACATAGTACCTAAGGAAATTCATAACCTCATTTTCAGTGGTAGCAACACCGCTCCATGCCATAACAAAAATTGGCAAGCGTTTCCAGTGGGGAAAAGGCCAACAAAGGGATTTCGAGGATCTAAAGAAGAAGACAAGTCAAGAACTATTTCTAGCATTACCAAACTTGCAATGACCCTTTGAAGTAGAGATAAATGCGAGTGGGTATGCTATGGGAGCTGTCTTGATGCAAGAATCAAGGCATGTATGCTACCATTCTGAATTATTTCATGGGTTAGTACTTAATGACCCTACCTATGATAAGGATATGTATGCCATGGTGTAAGTTTTGAAGAAGTGGAATAACTATTTGATGGGAAAGGAGACAGTAATCCACACAAATCACTAGCTGTTACAAAACTTGTAGGCCTAGAGTAAGCTACATCAGACTAGGCATTACAAGTGGATGGGGTTTTTACAACAGTTTCATTTGGTGATCAAGTTTAAGAAGGGAAACACAAAGAAGTTGTCTGACATGATTTAAAGGCCACCCACGTCAAATATTATAGCCTTGGCGACTCTTATGCACATTGATTCATTCACCCATGGTGTATACACATATGCATATTCAGAGGATGAGGACTCTAAGAAGGTGTATCAATAGTTCAAAGTCAGAGTCGTGCACGATGGTGACAACACCATTGACTACCATCTCCAGGATGGGTTACTCTAAAGGATGGATAAGCTATGTGTTCCTAAAGGTGAGCAATTGTAGCGGATGAGAGAGACTCACACCTCTAAGGTTGCAGGGAGCTTTGGTGTAGGGAAGACCATGGCTAACTTGTAGGGGTATGTGTATTGGCTGAAGATGAAAGAGAAGGTAGCTAGGTTCATAAGGGGATGGATGCTTTGTTGTACCAACAAGCCTAGTAATAGGAAACAGGGTCTATATCATCCCTTACCTGTACCTACTTGTCCTTGGGAAAGCATTTCCATGGAATTTATGGGAGGTTTATCAACAACCATGGTAGTTGACAGGTTCAACAAGATGTGTGTTCTGATGCCCTATAAAAAGACCATCAATGGTAAAGAAGAAACAAACTTGTTCTTTGGACAAGTTTGGGTGCACTTTGGGATACCAAGGAGCACTGTTTCAGATAGGGATACAAGATATCTAAGTGGATTATGAACTACACTGTGGGAGAAGATGGACACGAAGTTGAAGAGATCTACAACATTCCATTTACAAACAGATGGGTAGACAAAATTAGTCAAATAGAGTTTGGTGTAGATTCTAAGGGGATACAACTAAAAGCATCTGAAGACCTGGGATAAAAATCGGGTATACATATAACATTCTTACAACAAAGAAATCCACACTTCTACAAGAAATTCCCCATTTGAAAATTGTTTTGGATATTTGTCGTCTTCACCATTGGACATTGCATATGGGCAACAAGGAGGAGTGAGGGAATATCTTAAAGGATAAGCTTTGAGGGATGAAATTTAGAGAAGATTAGTTAGATCCATCTATAGGTATAAGAAACATTGCAAAAGTCATAGGAGAAGTATAAGGCCATACATGATCATAACATAATTGAGAAATCATTCAAGGTGGGAGACAAAGTAGTTACAGTTGAACAAGGAAAGGTTGTGGGGTTTGGTAAAAAAATCAAGGCTCTGAGGTATGGTCCCTTTGAGATACTAGAAAAGGTGGGTGATGATGCCTATCGACTGAGTTTACCACCATATATGCACATTTACTCAGTTGTGAATGTAGAGAATTTGAAACTCTTTTTGCCTTCCATGCTAGATAAGGAAGATGAACATGTCCTACATTATGTGGAGGATTTGGCACCAGATTCTCAGGAAGAGTTGAAAGAAGATAAAATTTTTTAGAAGAGGTCCAAAACTACAAGACAGGGGGAATATGGCCTTTGGAAAATTGGGTTTAAGGGACAAGTTCCAGGCAAAGCTAAATGGTACACCATAGAGAAGGTGGAGGAAAAATTTCCTCACCTCATTCAGTAAAATAGTTTGGGACCAAAAGCCTCCTAAAATGGGGAGGTGTGATCCAAATTGAATTGTTTTATTATTTTTCATCCATCTTGATGCATTCAGAGTGGAAAAAAGTGGAGGAATCGACTCATGGGATTGTTTTTACCAGTGGGGCCCAATTTGGACAAACGTGGTATGAAACCTTCTAGGAGCATTTTGAGGCATCAAACGACATTTTTTGGGGATAAAACTTTGCCACTTTAGCACAACTCATTTTCATGTTGTTGTACACATAAAGATATTTCCAACGATGCAAGAAGTGTGTCAATCAATGTCCATATGCAAAAGTTATGCCACTCAGAAGTTGACCTTCCTGTTTTCACATCTATAATTCGGAAGGATGTTGTGTCAACCCCCATTATTCATGGAAAAGGGGCTAGCCACGTGTTTTTGATGTAAAATACACTATAAGGGTCTATATTATAACTCTAATTAAGATTTGATGTAATCAAACTTAACCACTGGTAGGCTATCAAGTTGTGTTATAACCAGGCCACTAGGAGGAAGAGGTATTCCATTCTTTTGGAAGAATTTTGTTCCATAGTTGAGAAAAGATAGCCAGGAGGGATAGGAGGTAGAGCACATAGAGAGGATTTGTGCACTATAGTAGCCCAAGGGCCACATGCCTTACTTCTTTGTACCTGCAACCATATTTCCAGACAGAGAAAGAAAGCAAAGCAACCTCACCTTCCAGTTGGGTTTTCTCCGAAACGGTTTCCCAGAGCATATCTTTAATATTATGTGTGTGTGTGTGAGCTTATATTTCCAGTCTCTGTTTTTTGTATAATTTCTATTTGCATGCATGCGTAAGTACAGTTAAATATACAGATCTTAAAGTTTAATAAAATTGTAATACTGTTAAATTTTCACATTTGAACATAATATTATCAGTTTGTCATGACGAACTGTTTAGTGGAATATCCATGGTAGTTTACAGATCATAATAGGATAGGGTTTCTTATGAATTAACAAGGGTTTCTATTTGAACCATCTAGTTTTTTAAATCCTAGATACATTGAAATCTTTCAAGTCCTAGAACCACATAAGTAATTGAGCAATTTTAATAAATAGACATACCTCATGGTTACATACCTTTGACTTGATGATCCGCTGGACTTGTTGCTACAACTGCATACAAATTTGTTAGATAAAGAACAATAACAATACTTGTTTTCTTCGAGTTGGTTCCTCAAGCATTGGATGCCTTTTGCTTCAATTTTGTAGGTAAGGAGGCTATCAAACATTAAGGAAGCTTTAAGATCAGATACTATCCATACTTTGGATGTGCTCAGGATGATTGTTCTTTTCGATTTCTAGGATCTGCCTCTTTGTTCAAACTTGAAATTTGTATATATATATGTGTGTGTGTGTGTGTGTACCATAGGGCTACTATAACCTTATATTGTGTATGCTTGTTTTTTTTGTAAATGAATGACAAGCCTCTTAAAATAATTTATTTTACAAACCTTTGAATGCATAGGTCTCGGTCTTCTTATGTGACTGTTCAAGATTGTAAATATTCTTATATTTGATGACTACAATTACCCTTGTATCCTCACTAATACAATCTTCATAGCTATAAGGATTAGCTTGGTCACCCTCCATACCATACATTTAAGGCTTGCTTTAGTATTTTGATTTTCTCATTAGGATACTCGACGTTTGAGAGGGATACTCATCTAACTTCTCGGTCCTCCAAAATAGGGATCCTTTCCATTTAATATTGTGGCTTAATCACTGTATACAATTGTAATTATGATGACTGTGTAGGGGAGATAGATCAAGCCTTGAATATGATCTTAGTTCCTATTCTTCTAACAATACCTATGCTCAAGACCGCACTAGTAGTCTAGGCCCCTTTTTGTGGCTTAGGAGGATCATAATTCCTTCAAATAACTCGACATTGATATCTTTTCAAGAAGACACCTCAAAAAATAATTCGGTCATATTTTAATATTGCACAAGACTTCGTTTATTTCCTAGCCAGGGCTATTAATTTTTCTTTTCAGATTCCTGTAATAGAGCCTGTAACCTCTCTTAGGTCCCTCACATACCTTGCTTTGGTCTGCAACTTAGTGATTGAGGTAATGACTAATATAATGTACACATAATTGCAAACTTCTTCTTTTAGGAGTGTTGTCTTAATGGGGCCTAACCCAGGTTCAGAAGTGATTTAGCCAAGCAAATCCCGGTACTATTGGCCCTTTCGGCAACAGTCCGTAGAGTGCGGACTGAGGTCTCACCTAGGAGGGTGCTAGAACAAGGTTTCCGCACCCTGGGGATGTCTGATAGGAGGTGATTGGTATGCAGTCCAACCTTCGCACTTACTGTGCTATACGCATCAGCGGGCACCTCACGCCCTGCGATACTGTCTTCGCGCAGTTCTAGCCATGGCGCGACCCGGGTTATTTACCCAAGTCTTCCTTAATTAGGCTATGTTAGATGATTACTTAGATTACTTTCATATATAAGCATTCATACAAGTATTTATCAATTGCGCACAGTAAATAAACAGAGTAAAAGTAATGCATAACATCAAAATACAGATTCAAGAATAGATGCACAGAGTAAACTTCTCTTTATTAACTTTCAATCCCAAGTACAGACCCGACTCTGCCCTGCGCACTCAGCTACAAGGGTCCATGCACTCAGCTGCGGACTCCTCTAGGCCTTTGCGCACTTAGCTACAGAGCCTCTTCCTACTACTGTGACCTAGTACACTTCAAATCCAACTCTAACTCCGAATCATGCCTTCGTTATTCTATCTATCATTCCTTCTATTTTCACTTAGAGCCTTGCTCTATTTATACAATCCCATAGTCCGTTGACCATGGGTAGGCTGACACAACTTTACATTAAATTACAATATTTTAGGCAGACAACCCTATGACTCATCCTAGACTTCGCACTCTGCACCCGCAATTCGTGGAGTCTTATAATATAATTGACCAAAACTTGGGCTTTGAGCCCCAAAAACATGCTACGGGGGATACCATGTGCAACAGGCCCCCATCACGATCATCATGACTCGTCTCAAGTCACTCTGCTGGTGCGGCGATCTTGGCATGGAGCCCCTCCAACTGTGCCTGTGCTGCGTGAAGGTCTGCAACGCATTGTTCTGTCGTCTGCTAGATCTGTTCTACTCTTTCGGATGAATGCTCATTGTCAGGGGAAAATCCCTATCTTAAGGCATGCTTCATCTTCATCTGTACAACCTTTCCTTCGATATCGGCAATGATGAGGAAGGCCTCATCAATCCAAGGCTGGACACGTGCTTTAAGTACTGCCTCTTTCTATCGCACGACATCCACTTGTTCCTTCGACACCTTCACTTGCTGTATCTTCACCAGTTGTTGGGTCAGGACAACTATCTGCGCCGTTCCACGCACACTGTCATACTGCACTTGAAGCTTCCGCACCTCTATTTCTAGGCACTGTATGGTGGGGTCCTCCTGTAACGAAGTGAGGACCACAAAGGATTCTTCCAACATAGTAGTACAATTATGCACTTTCTGTCCTATTTCCTCCAGCCCTTTTTGTATAGCGCCAACACATTGTTCCCAAACTTCCGGGGGCGTGGATGACTGCGCCATTAATCACAGTTCGATAATCTGAAGGTTGAGGTCCAGTTGCATCCTCGTTGCTTCCTCCTTTTCCTTGCGGAATCCACTGGCCAATTTATGAATTTACACTCCTATTGGTAGATCTGCCGGGACAGCCAATTCTGGGACAGTTTTATAAGCATCGTCCACCACCTGTGCTAGTCCTTGAGTTTGCGCAATGAGTTCATCACGTTGCCGGATGAGCTGTTCATATATTGATCTTTTGTTTGCTCAATACCTGTAGTGCATTACCTTCTCTAGTGCGGAGCTCGGCTATGACCCCATCCTGTAACTGGTACAGGGTTTCTCGCAGAAGGGCAACCAATATTAAGCTCAACCCCTTAATCCTTCCCATCGCAGCTCGGTCAACTTCGTTTTCTGCCGCTAACATGCCCTCGGGGAACACAAAAGTGTTGGTCACACGGGTGTGCAACATCTGTTCTTCCTCTGATGTACCTGTTGCGACATATGGGGCCATTGTTCCTGTTTGAGGGGGTTGCACTTGTAGTCCCTGTATCTACGTTTGTAGCACCCCCAACACAGTGTTCTACTCCACCATCACCTCTTGGAGCGCGTCCTTAGTGACATTGCGAACCGTTTTGCCAATGTCAAAAAGATTACCTTCTGTAAGCGTGATTGGGTCAATGGACGTCTTGGATGCCTTAGTCTTCTTTTTGGGGACCGGTTTCTTAGGGACATGCGACCGTTTCATCTATTGCGAGGTAGTTTATGGATCCGTGCGCTCTTTGTCCAGGTCAATGTCCTCAGCCCCCTGCCCTGTGGACATTTCATAGCCCCCCTTGGCCTCTTGTATTGGCGATGTTGTTGTTTTTGCTGTTTGCACTGCTGCTGCTGCATCGGTCGTCTTCTGCTGTGAGGCTGCTTCTGCTACTGCTTGTTTCTGGTGCCTCTTTTCGGTTAGCTACGGGATACGTAGCTTGGAATCCTTCTTCCTTTATTGGGCTGTGACCTTCTCCATTCCTGCCAAGTCCGGGGCGTGCCACTCCGGAGGCCATGTTTCCAATGCTGTGAAGATGGTGTCATCAGTAGCAATAAATGGAAGCTTTATCCATTTCTTTGCTGGATCCTTTCAGGCCCGAACATGAATGTTGTGCATGTCCACTTTAAACTCTGCAAAGCCCTGCAGAGTGGCATACACTGTGGGAGACAACCGTGGTCTTCTATTGGTCCACATCTGGATGCTTTCCTCCATCAACACCCAAAAAACCTTGATCGCGTGAATCCACTTTGTGTCCTTCGTGGCCCAGAGCGAAGTGTACTTTGTGGTCTCAAGTAGGTCCTGGTTGATAGGCAGGAATTAGCTATCTGTCGATAGTTCACCTGCTACCAGCAAGATGGATAAGAGAAACCACGCGTAGTGGAAGGTCTTACCCTGCTCTTGAGCCTCCTTGAAGTTCATAAAAAATTCCTCACAGAAGAACTCAACCCAGTTGAATTAGACCCCCTCCGCACATTGTTCGGTCAGCGCGACCACAGGCACGAGTACTTCATCGGCACGACACTTCCACATTAATTTTCCGGCCAGGAGCTGGGTGGCTACACGCACGCCTTTGTCCTTGATACTTGCAATTGCATAGTCACACTTCTTCTTTCAGCTTGTATTTGGTTTTCATGGCTTCCACGAGAGCCAAATTACTGCTTTTACTAGCTATTTCCCTGGGGTCCCTTCCCTTACAGGGAAATTGAGAAATCCTGTGAATAAGTTCCGGTGTGATGGGAATAGACTCCTCCAACCATAGACACCCATCATGCACCAGGCACAATAGTTTCCTGATGACGAAAATGGTGATGGGCGCGCGATGAAAGTGGGGTATCCATTGTAAATGAAGTAACCTGACCTTATCCACACTGCGCAACCATTTTCACGGCTCCAACGTGATCACTGACCCCTCCAGCTTCTGTCTCATCAAGATTTCAGTCGCTAGGTACGGAACTTCTCGCTGTCTGCGAGGTACCAATCTTTGAATTTCAGGGTAGGCACCCGGGCGAGGGGTGGACCTTCAAAAGTAATGCTGTCGGGGAGGAGCGGGGTCTTTGGGCACCCTAACTTTCCCTTTCCACAGAGGGACGTACGTGGGTAACTTTGCTACGGAAGGCATTGGTGGGACATCCTCCTCCACATCGTCTTGTGCCTCTATTTGATTGATTAGAGCCTGTAAGTCTTCCTACTCTTCATCTGATTCAATGGTGATGACTTTGCCTTTTTCTTCCATTGACAACTTGCCGAACCATGGGATTCTTGGGGATACACGGACTGGTCCCATAGTCTGATTATCTTTCTTCGGCCGTGGCATTCGTGGTGATTTTGGAACTTCTAGTGCAATCGTCGCATCTCCGGGCTCCTCATGGACCATACGGGGCTCTGTGGCCTCAGCAACGGTATCTTCAGTGAATCGTACTCCTGGTCTGGTAGTAGTCATCATGTTTACATAAGATATATTCTATTGCGTACTCAAAGGTGGTAAGAGTGCGCGACGCTCAATGCTCTATTGCTCAAATCTCAAACAACCAAGTGTTGTCTCGTGGCTAGCCCTAGGGGTTTTATAGCATCTTTTGAATTTGATTTAGACCATTACCCCCACTTTTGAGTCATTAATGCCTTCTTGGCGGTAGATCATCCAAAATCTAGCTCTTAATTTGTGTCTTAATTGCCCACCGCCTGCTCCTCTTTGTCTTAAATTGGACATCTTGTCATGAACAGTGACACCAACGGTCACTTCCCAGCCTACCCGCGTGGCAGCACAACCCCCTCTGCGCGGGCACGACCCTTGTGCTATGCTAATCCTGCACGCAACTCTTTATCGCATAGCTCCCCCACAGACTCTTTTATAGTCCCACACTCTCTTTCAACTGCTTGGAGTGCTGAGACTGTGCTCCCTATGGCTAGTCAGGTGGTCACATCACTTGTGTGAGACTTCAATGCACCTTCCATCTTAGTCCGTGGGCACTCCTCAATTACCCTCGCGACAGTCAGTGCCGCGTGTTCTTCCTTATGCGATGCGCTCCCTTGGTTACTTTGTTTGGTAAGGTGTGGTCGCAGCCATGGTAGCAAAGTCACAAATTCTCGGTGACAATCTTCTAATGCAGTAGTATGGATGTCCGTATCTTGTTTTGTCATTCTTAGTTTATCGACGAGACATTATTGCACGATTTCGTTTTCTATTTTTTTAATCTTAGCATCCATTAACATGCTTTTCTTCCTCAATCGTACCTGATCTTTTTTAAGTTTGTGAAATTTAAGGTTCCCTCGCTGAATGGCTTCCTCAATCTGCATATGTTCTCCCTTGTGTAGCTGCAAAATTCCTTCGTCCTGGTCCTCGCGTATTGTCCCAATTGTGGGAGCTATTGCGTGAGGATTCCTTTCCTCCAAAATTATGGTCTTGACTCTGATCCTCAGCTTTGGAATCGTCTCCACGCTCAGGTTTTTGCACATGGTCCTATAGGCCCATCGAACTGTTGGCACACGTAGGTCCCAATTAGTTCCTCTCGCCTGGTAAACCCTGTTTAGGACTCCACACACCTTATTGAATACTTCCACATGGAAAGTTTGTGGTGCATATTGCCTTTCTGCTGCTGCGTCCTATTTTTATTTTTGATCCTGAGGTTGGGGTATGCTTGTGTGGGCTGCACAGCACATGTCTGTACCCATCGAAACAAGTGGGCACGCAAGTTGCTTCGACCTTGCTGACTGGCTCTTGTTCGAAGTTGGGGGCTTCCAAATCGTAGGTGCATCATCCTTCTACATCCACACCAGTCCTCAAAATTTCCTTGATGTGTACCCCACCATCGTGCGGGTGTTGCATGCAATGCCCACCTCAATGCGTCGAACCGCTGCTGTTTTGGTACTGCACTTTCAAATTTTCTCAGGAATTCATCCATCGTTGTCAATCCATCATATGTCGATAGCTATCTTGCCTTTGTTGTCACACAACGTAGTGATCTAACCATCATGTTGCAATTCAGCTTCATCACTTCGTGCAACCGATTCTGCCATCGCTCTGTTTCTTCATTTGAATTCGAAGTGCAGGAGCTTTCACGCTCCCGCGAGATCCTCCCATCTATAGTTGGATTCACCCAATCCTGGTCTCGTGCAGTTATCTTGTAAATACAATCAAGATCATCATTGCTATCATCGTCGTGCACTAGTTCAGTGTAGCGCGCTCCTTCGGCTGGGTCCAGTGGGACTACTACGCGTAGTGACTTTTTTCTCAAAGATCATTTTGCACTTCTTCAGGTTGATGAATCCATTCATGTCGGTGGCCTAGTCTATTCCTAATAGTGCGAGATAGGGATTGCTGTCATCGACAATCTCTATTACTTCAAAATACGCCTGTGCGCTCGCACCTTCAATGTCAACTGTTACCCCTTGCAACCTTCCCATGGGTAAAACCTTTTGTTGGTTAACCATTCGTAATTGAATAGGGGACCATTGTAACACGGACCTGCCCATGCATTGCCATGTTTTCTTCGGTAATACATTCGCGTCCGAACTTAGATCTAGGATTACCTGATCCATTTCATACTCACCAATCTGTGTCAACCTCATTTCCCTTGTTGAATTGAGGCTTCTGTGATCCATATCAAGTTTATGAGAAAAAGTTTTTTGGCGTAAATCACATGATAATATATTTGTCGACGCGTTTCGAACCAACGAGTGTGGTTCATCGTCAGGACAAGTTGAAGAATCAGATCATGGCTACATATTAAATAGGGAGAGCAGATCTTCCAACGGCTTGGTTTGACTAAAAAACGGCTATATCAGATCAGACTGGACAAACAACTATAATTGACCAAGAAATGGCTAGATTTGACCATTCAAATTGTTTAATTATAATAATGCTAAAACAAAAGCCTCAATAACAAGTTTTTGTTTGCATTAGACAACTTTACTAATAAATTTATATTAATTAGTTACCCATTCCTTTAATAATAATACTATTATTATAACACTATTATATTAATAATAATAATACAATAAATCCTTACAATTACTAATATCCCTAGATCTATTAATATATGTTCCCATTAGATAACTTTACTAATAAATTGATATTAATTAGTTACCCTAACCATTAATAATAAGAATGATTAATTATTATTAGTTTAGTTAATATTAAATCCTTTCAATTACTAATAGTTATTTCGCTAGATCTATTATTATATGTTAACATTTCAATCAATATTATTGTAAATATTCCCTAGATGTAGTATTGTTATCTCGTTAACTTCTTACTTAAGGTAACACATGATAGGTATTATAATAATATTTGTTTTAGCATTATTATAATTAAACAATTTGAATGGTCAAATCTAGCCGTTTCTTGGTCAATTATAGCCGTTTTTCCAGTCTGATCTAATATAGCCATTTTTCAATCAAATCGTGTTGTTGGAAGATCTTCTCTCCCTATTTAATATGTAGCCATGATCTGATTCTTCAACTTGTCTTGACGATGAACCACACTCGTTGGTTCGAAACATGTTGACAAATGTATTATCATGTGATTTACGCCGAAAAACTTTTTCTCATAAACTCATTTCCCTTCCAGTGTGCAATGCATGCTTCCCCAATTTCCGGACTACGCGTGGTTCTCCTGACCCCATGCACCTGGTGATCAGCTCCTGTAGTCCTTTAACTGCCTTGCTGTCGCGCAATAGTTTCATGCATGTCTCCAGAAAGGTAGTGAGCATTGAAAGATCCATTCCTGGCTCTGGTTGATCCTTACTACCTGAAGTGGAGGCCTCTGTGAAGCTTTTCTTAGCTTCCATGAATGTCTCCTTTGCGTGTTCTAAGTCAAACTAGTGTTCCTTTGCAGGAGCCTTGCGAACCCACGTAGTTTCCTTTGGCTGCTTCCCCGTATCCTCTCCCGTGGCCGTACCACTTCTGAGCATCATGTTTACATTCGGGTCCTCTTTTTGCAGCTCAGACCTCATCATTTGTATATTTTGAGTTCAGGGAGGCTGAAATACCCCTTTTTCGCACATCCTTGTGATCAACGTAGGACAATCTATTGTTTCATGATCAAACTGAGCATAATACGAAAAGGATATCCTCGTCAGGCTGGTACAATCGCAGGCATAGTGTCCTGGTCCTCTGCAATTGTAACAAATTAATTGTCTGCGACCCCTTCCTAGTCCCATTCCACCTCGTCCTTGACCTCGCCCTTGAAATCCAGCACGCACCATCCCCGCATCTGGGTTGAGGGCTCGCATTTCGGTCTGCATCCTATAGGCAGGGGTCCGATCCGTCATTAGCTCATAATTGCGGCAAGTGCACCATTGTGGCCTACCGACCTGCAAAAATTACAAAACAATTGATGGGGTGTCTGTGTATACTTCTGTAACAAATGACAATTATCCGATGTGTGTTTCCCTCCTATCTGATAGATGACACACCATAAAGTGGGTGCCGCACTCGGCCTTGCCTGTGCCTCCAGTCTCAATGGCATTGGCCCTCCTCTTGCCAAGTAGTTCGCGAACACTGGACAATGATCCTTGTCATTGCCCTGGCCTTTGCATTTTATGCACCATACTTCCTCGTGCGCCTCTGGCCGCGGTGCCCTATCTTGCTTCAAACTTTGCATTTCCAAACACATATTCTGTAGTTGCACGTGGATTTATTAAACTCCCAACCTAGGGTCTTGTATCGGGGTCTCATGTAATCTCATTGCCATTTCCAATGCTTCGGCTTGGGTGGAAATGTTCTGTTGTGACAGTGCCATCCTCAAGTGCGGTGTCAGAGGTGCTACAAACCATGCGCGATGTTGTTCATCTGTCAACGTCATATTGGCTTCACGGATCGTACTCTTCAGCCGTTGATCCAGATCCTAGGGAATCTCGCCCAGGAGCATTGTGATTTCTTTAAACACGATGATTGATTGTGTTTTTGACTTTGGCCTACTAAATTCCCTATTCAACACGTTTTGGATCTCCGCTATCCCTGCATTTGGGTAGTCGTTAGAGTGCTTGATATACCATGTGTTATGAAATTATATATTATGGAGCAATGGAACACATAAAACATTGCAGAAATATAAACACAGAAAGCGCATAAAACAAGAGAGACACAGATATACGTGGTTCACCCAGTTTGGGCTACATCCACCCCGAACAGCCAGTCCTTCCTTTCTATTATCCAATAAAATGAAGAGACACAACCTGCAGCAGATCCGCTGTAATATCCTCTGTTTTCTCTCATAGTCTCACCTCTCTACTTCTCGCTCACAGAATACACATCTATTACACAGCCTCAAATACAATGCCCTCATACAAAGAGAGGGGTTGCCTTCTAGGGAAAAAAAACCCTAAACTAAACATAAGTTCTACCGTCAGATCATCTGCTTAATGAATGACCCAGATTAACTAGAAATTACTATACTTTTACAAGGCAATTTTACATCTGTTTTTAGCTTCGGGGGTGCTGCCCCTGAGCCCCTGCCGGGGGAATGCTAGGCCGCTGACCCCCACGGGAGGGACAAGTCCCCCTGCACCCCCCCGCGTGGAGGGGTGTACAAACTTCCTGGGGTATACATCCGGCTGAAACAAAGACCTTTGAACAATCATGCTCAACACACAACACCATGTTAATGCGTGACCTTGCAGTGCGCTTACCAATGTAGCCTTCTTAATATTGTCGTCCATGACACCTTGTGTTTCCCATACTGCTCTTACCATGAACTAGAATTGGTCTGGATCTTCATTCCCTACTCCTCTCAATACTGGTAGTTTGATTGCGTTCGCCATAATGAACTATGGAGGTGGTGGAGGTGGAGTGGGTGGAGGTGGTAACAGCGGAATGCACTGCCTTATCAAACTAACCACGCTTCTCGGAGAGACCTTAGTGAACTCTTCCTCGCTCTCTCGCGAGGGTGAAATTAAGGGACTATTTTCTAATTCTTCGCTACTCTTGTAGATCTTTCCACTCCGCGTAGTCCCAAACATTAATGTATTCGCATGACCCTTTTTTGCACAATAGCATCTTAATCCAAGTATTCGAAGATTTAATATACTTATCGCGTGGTCCTTTGAGAAAGCGTCGTTTTGCCTCACTGTAGCTCACAGTTGTGTCTACTGCAAACTCAGTGATAAATCCCCCTATTATTCGGTCGAGCCAATAGTCCACAGCTCGCACGATCTTACCTTCTGATGCTTCTAGTCTACGCACTATTTCTAGATTCCACACTATTGGTTTGTCGAGCCTACACCTTCCTTGACTGTCGGCTAACTTCACGATCCACTCATACAGCTCAGAAGGAAAGGATGCAAAGAAAATCTTGTGGATTTCCATATACACGTAGCGCTCCAACCAATTTTCCTTAAATAGTTGCGGATTTCTATTTTCCTACGTTGCGAACTCATGAATCTTCTTGTCCAACCACTCTTCAATTTCCTTCTTTGTTGGGTTCTAGTGGCACGACATCAGACATCCCTTATGCAGATCCCGGTCCTGGGAACGGAACCATTTGTTGGCCTAATGGGGCCTGACCCAGGTTCAGAAGTGATTTAGCCAAGTGAATCCCGGTACTACTGGCCCTTTTAGCAACAATCTTCAAAGCACGGACTGAGGTCTCACTTGAGGTAGTATGGGAGGGTGCTAGAACTAGGTTTGCGCACCTTGGGGATGTCTGATAGGAGGTGATTGGTACGTGGTCCAACCTTCACACTTACTGTGCTACGCGCATCAGCGGGGGACCCCGCGCCTTGCGATACTGTCTTCGTGCAACTCTAGCCACAACACGACCTGTGTTATTTACCCAAGTCTTCATTAATTAGGCTCTGTTAGATGATTACTTAGATTACTTTCATATATAAGCATTCATACAAGTATTTATCAATTGTGCACAGTAAATAAACAGAGTAAAAGTAATGCATAACATTAAAATATGGATTCAAGAACAGATGCACAGAGTAAACTTCTCTTTATTAACTTTCAATCCCAAGTACAAACTCGACTCCACCCTGTGCACTCACCTGCAGGTGTCCGTGCACTCAGCTGCGGACTCTTCTAGGCCTCTGCGCACTCAGCTGCAGAGCCTCTTCCTACTACTATAACCCAGTACACTTCAGATCCAACTCTAACCCCAAACCATGCCTTCGTTATTCTATCTATCATTCCTTATCTTTTCACTTAGAGCCTTGCTCTATTTATACAATCCCATGGTCCGCGAACCATGGGTAGGCCGACACAACTTTACATTAAATTACAATATTTTAGGGCGGACAACCCTATGACTCATCCTAAACTTCATGCTCTGTGCCCGCAATTCGCGAAGTCTTACAATATAATTAGCCAAAACTTGGGCTTTGAGCCCCAAAAACATGCTGCGGGGGATCCCATGCCCAACAAGGAGCTCAATTTTATAGTTTTGGATTCTTCTTGAAATCTTAACACTTTTAGTGACCTTTTTCTTGGCCTTATGCACGTGAACCAAGCTCTGATACCATTTTGAGAAATCTAGGGTATCAAAGGATTATTTTTTTAGGTAGATTTCTCTTAGTCTTTGACATTTTCTTATGATTAGGTTTCTTATTAGTTATTTCATGTTTTATTCATTAAGGAAAATGCTAAACAAAGAAGATCACGAACACAAGATGTAGGCATAAGGCCATGGAAAAACCCCTATGAAGGGGAAAACCCAATCAACTCTTTCTCTAGTAGATTAAATCATATTGAGACAAATTTGACCCTTCGACGACAAACTTATTCTATCCACCAAATCAGCCCCTATTATGCATATTTTCATCTTCTGAAACTTCTGCAATATTTCTTCTTTTCATCTTTAGTCCTTGCAACCGTCGTATTCTATTCCTCCAACAATTCGGTTTCTGCAATTAATGTTCTTGTCTGCTGCAATAAAATTCATAAAGACTTGTGTGACAGAGACTCCTCATGATGGTTTGATAGATTTCCTTTTCCTCTTCATTTGGATTATCTCTCCTTCTTATAATCCTTGTATTACCTTCTTTTCTTGACTAAACTGCAGATCGAACTTCAAATCTCTCCCTTCAAATGGGTCCAGTTCATTTCTATTTATAGTTGTTGGAGTGTCCTTTAATAGGTCAACATGAACAATTTTTGGAAGCTGACTTGTCAACTATTTTGAGGCCGACTTCACCTTTTGCCAACTGTTTGGAGGTCGAATTGAAGGATAGGTGGCTATCATGTATGAGAGGGAGATGACTTGATGGAGGAGATCCTTCGACACAAAACAATTTTTTTTTGACTCAATAAAAAGAATCCTAAAGCACACAGTGGGTGCTATGACCTATGAACCATTGACCCAAGCATGAAACACATGCTTTAATAAGTAAATCATTTCTTACTAATAATTTATTTTTCTTTTTTTGTTTAGACAAATACATTACATCATGACTCAAATTTAGTTATGAAGACCGACACTAGTTATATTCTTCAACAACCCAGGTGCCATTAACCATTGTAACCTCTTCGATAGCCCAGAATTCCTCGGGCTTTGAAAGGAGGACTAACGGGTTCCAAAGCATGTAAATTGACTGTAATATTTCCACGGGAATGGCTTCATCACTATGAGAAGACTCCGCTACGCGACAAGTTCTAGAAAATCCCATATTTGATGGTGGATATTCAGGGCAATACCATATACATAGGAGAAAACCTCTAATTTGAGTGAGAATGAGAATAGAAAGTTGGTGCTTCATATTGGTACTCTGTGTTAGAAGTCACACACTTCTGCATGTGGGGGATTGGCCATGCCTACCCCCTCTTATATTAATTTTGAGGAGGTGGCGTGTCGGGCTCACACCCAATACACTGCCTTGACCCATTTTCCACCCCATCCGGGAAATAAAATGATTACCTTATTTTATTGTAGTCTCAAATGATTTTTTTTTTAAAACCCATAATGAGAATTTCTTATTTAAATGCAAGTTTGCGCCTGGATCACAACAAATACATCATGTAGTAAATATCTATATCTTCAAAAAAAATTCTGAGCCATCTTATTTAGGAAAACTACAAATGTTTCTAGAGCGACTCCAAACTGGACAACAAAAAAAAGGTTTTGTAGGTATATATATTACAAAATTGACCCACCAAAAAATAAAATTTACATGTCATACTATAATAGATTGATAATGTAGTCCTTCATAACAATGTAATGCCAAAAATCAATTTAGCTGTAAGGAATATGAGAAGGCTTGATTCTGCCATTGATGTTTAAATATCTTGGTCTTAATTTACACTCTTTATTAGCACATAAGTCCACATATTTATAGATATCATAGAAAACATGGAAATATGCTATTGAAGAGAACCCTTCCACTGCTCTCTAATTCTTATCATAAGACTTTCTAATGTTTTGTCCTTCGGAGAAGAGACCTTCATGAAGTGTTGAATAGGAACGAGGAAGTCTCCCAAAACAATTAGAGAAGTTACATGTTTATCTTTGGCTACTTGAATCCCCTGGTAGAGAGAATAAGCTCCAGCTTAGTTGTTTTTCATGCATCCTAATCCCCATGAATAATTTGCAACTTTAACTTTCTTGAGACTGTAGAGCACCCCTCCCTCTCTTATCACCCTTATTGTATTCTTGAATATTGTAGAAAGATATCTTCCTAATTAAATATAAAAATAAAAATAATTTACGTTATCATAATGAACATATGTGTAATTAGTTAGTATATTTGTTGAAACCATTGTATTTGAACATAATAATTAGATTATAAAAATCAATATTGTTTTAAAGAAATAAATCATAAAAAATTAATTGATATTTTATAAAACAAATCAATAAATTAAATTTACATATTCGTGCGCTAAACATATTGGTGGATTATATTAATTTGACTTAAATGGTGCAATTGATGTATATTTCCATGTAAGATGCATTTAAATGCTTTACACATGTACAAATGCATTAGTGTTAATAAATTCAATAATTATACCAATGCTCCGAACAACAACAACAAAACGCCATTTTCTTCATTGATAACATTATAGTTATCATCACTATGGAAAGGCTTGATTATGTTGATGAGATATATGCCTATATATTTCCATGTTAAATGAATTTAATTGCTTTACACATGTACAATTTCATTGATGTTTTTAAGAGATTTATGAAAGGGGACACTCAAAATATATAGCTTTTAAATGTGTAATATGTACTATGATTTTTTTCAAGAAAAAAGGCGTAATTTTATTAGTTAAAACAAAATTACATGTTATATTTTACTAAGAACTAAGTATTATCGAGTCAAAATGATGATAAGCATAAATAGGCAAAAACAAATTAATATACAATAAGCAGATAAGCTAGTTTTTTCTCCTTTTTTTTTTTTTTCCACCCTTCGCCATTCCCTTTGGGATGGTGTATCAGAGACAAGTGCAAGTTGAAAGCCATGTCTTGCATTATCCTTGTCCGAGTCTGAGTTATCTGTTGAATGGGTATGTTTATACCCACTTGTATCCATATCTTTTGTATTGTTTGATGGTTGTTCTTGGTTTTCCTGCACTTCATTAAGGTCCTGAGGGATTTCCCCTTGGTTTTCTAGGACTTGTGTTGTCAGGGTGTTCTTGGTGGGTATAGGTTCCTTCTCTGCTTCATGTTCCTCTTCGGCCTGGCGGGGTAGAGGGAAGTTCCATCCTTTGGGATGCTTCCCATTCTTCTTCTTTCTGTCAGTGTCTTTCTTTCCTTCCGGGCACATATTTTGTAGATGACCTGTTTGTTTGCAGATTCTACATCTGAAAGTTGTGTTATCATAGTCTAGTGTCTGAGTCCAATTCATCTACTTGTGTATCAATTATATGTGGTCCGGTAATAATTTGCTGAGATCTACTTCTACACATATCTTGACATTCGTGTACATCCTTTCTTCCAATATTTGGGCATCAGTGTTGATATATTTCTCAATGATGTTCTCAATTCCCGAAAGTACTCGCTCCTCCTAGAAATGGAGGGGGAGGTTGTGCAGTCGGATCCACACTGGCATTCTGGTGACCACCATGGTGTTTGCATCAAATGAAGGGAACCATGGTGTGATGAATAGACCCGTCGATCCCCAGAACCATGGACCTCCCTGCTCTCTATTGTAGGAAATTTTACAATGAAAAACCCCTTTGAGCAGAGGTGGATTTCACATTCTAGAGACCAGTTGGTCAAAATCCAATGAAATAACTCCACAGGTTTTGGCCAAAAACAATTAAAACGACAAATAAGTGCTTGCGATTCAAAATTAAAACAATGTTCATCTGTTTCTGAATGATCTATGGTGAGTTTAGGGATTGACTTCAGGAACTCCACAATATATGGGCTAGGGGATGTACCAACCTATTTTTTTGGTTCTGTGGTTATTCTTTTCCCTCGCAGGATGTTCTTGAAGGAGGGACCTCCATTATTTTGCTTCAATGTGGCTTCTGAGTTTTTCAAAGTACCGCCCTCATAGCCTCTTCCCGCATTTGAAGATTTGCTAGCTGTTGCCGCACTGCCCCTTAATCTCAGGTTGATAGTTATGGAGGATGCTGGTTGGATGTGGTAATTCTTCAAACCCCTGTTGTCTTGTAAATATCTGCCTTCGAATATCAGACTCTGCAATTGGACATGCTATCCATCCTATTGCATGATACTGAGTTTCAATTGCTGCACTTTATCTACTGAATTTACCCAAACTAAAAAAGAATGCCCTACAGGGGATTTTATAGAAAATTGAAATCGGCGAGACAAAACCAGGTTTCGGGAGTCATTCTCCCCCTTCTTTCCTGGAAACTACATTTCGGAAGGAGGTTTGTGAGCCACAGGGGGCCAGATAGAGCGGGATGTTGTAATATCTGGTGCCAAGCTCGACAGAGTGAAAACAAAGAATGACAAGCAAGACGACAGAGCCAAAGGAGGGCCCAAAGAAACACACAGGATAAATAGCTCGTGTCCAAAGAGCACGAGAGACCAGGAGGATATTACTAGTATTTCGACATCCATGCATGCACCTGCAAACCCACAGAGAGCCCTCCGTGCACCATTCTGGTTAGTCAACCGAACAGAGGCCGCCACAATGTTCAAATACTTAGTAAAAAGGGTAGTCGTGGATCGATGAGCAGAACTGTGGGATGTCATCACCCACC
This sequence comes from Pinus taeda, assembly GCA_000404065.3. Lineage (NCBI taxonomy): Eukaryota > Viridiplantae > Streptophyta > Pinopsida > Pinales > Pinaceae > Pinus > Pinus taeda. The sequence continues at coordinate 48,030 of APFE030791754.1, forward strand.
ACAGAGACTCTGACCATGATTGCAGTGCAGTGCCCCAGGGAGCCCGTAACGACCCCAACAACAGTTGTAGACCAATGCCTCTGGCCTTTTAGATACGGAGCCTAGGCAGGCAACAATTTTTTCGAATCTTTATAAGGCAACCAGACCTGTCTTCGACTTGGAGTTCTTGGCTCATCCTGCCAGCCTTCCTGTCAAAGAGACTTGGCGGCCGTTCCTAAGAAATTTTTCTCCCATTGATAAACCATAGCTCTATTTTGCGCCAGCTCTCTGATCCTCTTACCTTGGTCTCAACCCTCGTAAAATGCACTATGATGTTCAAGTATGTAATACACATAGTGTTTTTTAATATAACATGCATTGCTTCTTTAAAAATATAATATGCACTAGTGCTTATTGCACTTTATTGCACTGGGTGTCTTATGGATATAAACACATCATTAGGAGGAAAATAATAATTAAAAAAATACACAAAAACACCTTTGTTAGAAGTTTTAATCACTTTTAATTTTTCATTATATTGAACATTGATTAAAGTCTTTTCTTAAACCTTTGCTACCAAAAGTGAAGGTTTTAGCAAATGTTTTTTTTAAGAGCAAGAAGTTATAAAATAAAAGTGTGTAATTATACATATGCCTATACAATATTTTATGGAATTTATGAATATTCTAGTTATAGAGCTCTTTTATGTAACACACCACCCTACATTTACCCGTTTTTACAAGCACTCCGAGTAAATGTGAAGTGACTTGCCACTATGACATGACCTGACCTCCAAGTTCCAATTAAGGAAGTGGGGCCTACAAACTAAAACCTTTCTGACCTTCCTCGAGGGTTATAGACCACCCAGGAGCTAAACAACCATCCCATATGACCAATCCCTGAGCCATAACCTTTCTTCATTGATTTAGACCCACAACCGCACCCTTGACACTACTTCCATGTGATTATGAGGCTATAACCACACTCACATGCTTGCCTGCATATGGTTATGGCCCAACAACTTTAGTTATGTGCCTGCGGTTCCAGGATTTGAGCCACTTTTTAATCTAGTCTCCAGATCTAGTCTCTAGACCACTTCCAAAAACTACTTGTAACTTTCCAAAAGCATAAAAAGGATGTTAAAAATTCCAATCATTCTGAAATTGAACAAGAACTTGACCTAACCATGCCTAACCACGACAAACATTCCGTCAAACATATGACAAACTTAGAGGCTACATGTCATGAACACATATCTGATCATAAAGCTATGAACTTCATCTACAAATCACCGAGAATGTTTAATTCCCTCTCACGTAGCTGCAAAAACACTTGTTATCCTATACATTCATAAATCATTCATTAACTTATCAAATCATAACAAGAGCCATATCTAGAGCACATCATAAACCATGCTTATAACCAACATAGAACCAAAATATTAACCTTAACAGAACAACCATCAAATCATCATAATAAAAAGTACAAGTTCTCATGAATCACAATAGAAAAATATCTCTCATTAACATATGTAAATCCAACCAAGTTGGAGACTTCCACGTACCACCTGACCATAGACTCAGCTGAACCAAATCTTTCTTTTAGCCAATCACCCTTGTGGCATATTCCAAGCATGAATGTGGGATCTCATGGGATAAAACAAGACATAAACAACCAAGGGAATCCATAAGTTAAACCACCTCCACCCTCAAACTATCGTGATATCACCTAAACCGATACTGAGATCACAAAATAAAACCAAGCTTGGATGCCTCTGAATCTCTTCACTATATCTTGAGGAGTTTTCCTATCTCCACCCACCTGTTAAGGGCTTCCCAGAGAAAACCATGTCCATGCCCAACCCTTGGGAGTTTTTATGTGACCACCTCACCTGGTTCCAAAACCTTTCGGCAATCCAAAGCTCAACAAAGAATGAACCCCATCACACCATGGCTATCTAGGAAATGGCAAGGAAAGGTTGAAACCGCTATCTCTCCAGGCAAACCCATGCTAATAACAACAAATGACCCAATAAACATATGCCTGTACCATGCATTCACATCCCAAAAAGGAAATCACATATGTAACCTGTTACCTGCATAATATTTCTGCTGAAGCTGTTGATCAAACCTTCTCCTTACTTTTCATTTGCTTTCCTTTTCTTGTCCTTTTCCTTCCTTAACTTTCCTTTGCTTTCTTGTCCAAGTGTTGTTCTCTTTCCTTTTCTACACCTACTACATAGATGGAAAAGAGCTAAGAATTGATTCTCAGATGCCTTTTTATCATCGATGTCTCCTTTTTTGTCATTTTCCTTAATTTTCATTCTAATTTCCTTAGCATGCAAATATTTGTCTCTTCACCTTCCTTTTCTCCTAATTTCCTTTATTTCCATAATTAATTGCCAATTCTTGCCTCTTTTCCTTCACCAATGCTTTTGCCAATTTCCATAGCCATAAATAAACCAAAATCGAGCTCCAATGTGATGTTTTCCCCACCATTCAATTAGGAATATGTGTCCCATGACCTTGTTCTTATTTTTATTTTCATGGAAACGTAACCCAGGGTTGTTACAAACCCCTCCTCCTTGGGGGAACATTGTCCTCGCTATTCAATGACACCTATAACTAGAAAACTGCTGAAAACAAAACATACTGCCTAGAGATATTTATAACACAACTCGTTGTAGTATTTACAGTGACCACTGCTGAAAACATAACAGACATACCATTTACTCGAGCTTCATAACACAACTCATTATGATATTTATAATAAAAACAACATATAATTATTCACATTTTCTTCAACCAACAAACGAACATACTGTTGATGGAGCTTTATAAAATCCAGCTCGATATATTATTCACAATAACATACGTATACATACATATGCACATTTTCTTTAACCAACAAATAAAAGGATACAATGCCTGTATCAGCAACAAGGGAGTCTAAAGGCTCACACTTCCACTCTCAAAGTAATACTAGGATTCACCTCCTTCCCAGGAAGTCCATAATCCATTGTGAAATTCAAATTCGTATCCAATGTCCAGCACTACGATCCTTGTGCTACTTGTCCTCCTAGTGAACAGTTACCGACTCATTGTTCCAGAGCACACTCTCAATATGATTCTAATTCCATATGGCAATGCTAATGACCAAAAAAAATTCATTCCCCAACCTTCCTTCCTTGCTACACAGTCCCTTAGGAAATATGGTCACCCCCTTCCATGTAGTCACTCAGGTTCTAAGTTCCTCAACATCCCCTTCTCTGCTTACACAGTCCCTTGGGTGCTCCATCCCTTGGCAAAGTTTCCTCGCATTAGAAGGTACAAAAAACAAGGCATATCTCTGCCTCAAAACCATCATACTGGTCATATCATGCTCATGGAAATTAATGGACATTATTGGGTACCAAAGTCCTTGCTCCTGAATTATTTACCAGCATACTACTGCCTATTCCAATTCCTTTTGCTACTGCTGCTAATTCTTGTAGTTAATTTCAACCACCCAAATCAAGTATTTCCCTAATTTCCTGTACCAAGCACATAATTTCCATTAGACTAAAAATGAATTGAAATAAATTCAAATAATACCTCAATGGTGGCTAGTCAATAAGGTACACTTGCAATTCTATTTACTTCCTATCACAATAAGTCAAACTATCTCTTTGATCAAATCATCATGTATAAACATATCACATCCGGTTAGCTCAAAACTCAAAATCATAAATCAAAACCATAGATCACATGCAACTATCACAAATTAGAATCATAAACTATGTGCATAATTAAAAACTAAAATAAAACACTGCTATTTATCTTTCAAATGGTTCTTTGGTTCTACCTTTGTTCTTTGTCCTTTTCGTCCACACACTGAATTAGTTTCCAAACCCAGCAAGCATTCAATGCCTTCTCTTCTTTTTAGTCACATACATGCATTGGATCAGTTTCCAAAACCGATAAGCACCTAATGCCTTCTCTTATCTTCAACCACGTACACACACTAGATTAGTTTCCAAACTCGGAAAGCACCAGTGCCTTCTCTTTAAAGCAACAAGGGAATCCAAAGACTATACTACCTCCTCCCTCAACAAGGGCTTCCCAAGACTAAACCAATTCAACCCTCAATATTAGCAACAAGGGCATCCAGAGACTAAACTGATTCAATCCTCAATATCAGCAACAAGGGCATCCAAAGACTAAACCGCATGAACCCTCAATATCAACAACAAGGGACCCAGAGACTAAACTGCCTCTACCCTCAATATCAACAACAAGGGCATACAAATAATAAACCACCTCTACCCTCATTACCAGTAACAAGGGCATCCAGAGACTAAACCGCCTCTACCCTCACTATCAGCAACAAGGGCATCAAGAGACTAAATCGCCTCTATCCTCAATATCAACAACAAGGGCCCATATAGTCTCATACATGCTGGCTCCATCACATTGTACGACACATACACATACACAATTTACAACACAACACATATACATACACCTGGTGTACAACACAACACATACACCTACACTTGGTGTACAATACCACACATATACGTGTACACAATACAATACAATGAATACACATCACGATTCACAATACAACAACTACACAATACACATAACACATTACCACACGTAATCAACATAACATGTACAACAAGTACACAATAGTAGTATTGCACATCCAGAGACCACGTTGTCTCTACTAGGAAACCTTTCCTCTAATGTCTTTCCCATGCCTTAATGCATGCATCCACAACCCAAGTCTTGGGTCTATGACTCTTTCCACTATCTCTACTTGTCCCAACATGCCACAGATCACACTGCTAATGTATCCCTCAACACGCCCTCTTCATAACATAAACATAGGCATAACTGTAAGCACATAATATCAAACCATATCCACATGATACTAACTTCATAAATCTATTAGGGCTACTTTGCCCACTTGATTCCTCATAATACTAGGAACCTCTTCATGCCATTCCCTTGTGTAAGCAATCATTCCTCCATAAAAGCAATCCCTGACAACCCAATCAAACAACAATATATATATATATATAATATATATATATATATATATTAATATAAAATTGAAAAAAAAAATATATGAACATTAGGTCAAGGTTAAGAGAACTCCCTTTAGTTGTGCACATCATGCACAACCTTGAGAACAATAGTTACCAACATAACTAAGGCTTTTGATGCCTCTAATACATTTAATTTACCTTTCTCATGACTGTCCTACCACCGTCCATTTACCCTAATGGACCCAACCAACTAAATCGACTATCATATTTTTGCCTTTAACTTCCATTTACTCATGCACTAGGCTTCATATGGGTCTTACATTACTTGTTGGGTTTCATTAAGCTCTTCCTGAGCTCCATTAATTTTCCTCTTTCCCCATCCAATTCCTAATACCCTAAATACATAAAAGGCAAGAACAATAAACAAACAATAAGAAAACCATGAAAAACCAATAGCAATACAACACCACAACCAAAGTTGCATGACCATGCACCAGGCACAATTAGAACCACAAATCAAGCACAAACAAATCACAAAGAACCTAAAGCACACAAATTTCAACATACACCATGAATCAATCCCCATGGGTTCCCAGTGCTTCCAAGGGAAAGATAAACCCGAGCCTTCTTCAAAATTTCATGGAAGTCACTTTTTCCATGCAATTCCCTGCATCATACTGCCATAAACACATAACTATCGGTGTATAAATATATGTAACAATATACCAATTACCTTACCTTGTTGTGCCAAGCACGCTGCCTTGTAACTTAACACAAACACATACCATTTCTCAAGGGAATCCAATTCCTTGACGAATCCATCCATAACTAGAAACCAACTATTATACCTGTCAAATACATGTTCATGAATCTAGCACATATCCACATAAAGTAAGACAAAATCAAGGTTAGGAAGATGTCTTGTATTTATGCAAAGCACACATTCATTTGGAATTGTGGTCTCCAAACATAACCGAACGAATTCTCACCCAATTCCTTTCTTTTATCTTTTTCCTTACTGGAATTGAGTCTTAATATGTATTATCACATCATCCAACTATTAGTTATATAAACAATCAATTGTTATATTATCAAATGTTACCCTGTAACTATTCATACATGTCAGTCACATGTTCCAGAGATCAAGGAATCATGTCTATTAATTTGAAATCATCCTTTACCAAGACTAACAACCATGTCATAATCAACTCACAATCATTAGACATAATACTACAACTAGCACCCACTTTCACTCAAGTGCATATTAGTTGTCCTAGCACATATTTCATTAGTACAACCGGCTTAAAACAAGATCATTCCTTCATGCAATATTATAGAAAAGTACTCATATCATGCAATTAATCAAACATTGAAACAACTTGTAAACATGACATGTTAGATAAACCAAATAGACAACATAATCTAACTCATACCTCAATGCATCTTAGGGAAGGCTATCACATCTGCACAAGTCATTCCAGATTAGTACGACACAATATCTATCGACTCGTACCTGAAGATCATAGCCTTAACCATCTGCACATGCTGATCCAGATTAGCACGATACACATAACATCAAGATATTAGCTGCAATGACCATCTTCATCATGCATATGACCATAAGGCATATAACAAGTTAATTACCATGCATGACTATCTAACATATGTCCATATAATCGCATTGATTAACTATCATCTATCATGCATGTAATCACAACAACAATATAATGATAGGCATGCATATAACCATAATACATATAACAATCATTAACCATCATATCTAGTCATTCCCAACATACAAAATTGTACAACGATCTGCTCTTACCTTGAGGTCCAATGTTGCAACCTTGCTTTGATAATCTACATCTCTTGCTCCATATCAACCAACATATCAGCATCATAACATGCCAACAACATCATGATGACACAAACTGCATAATGACCACCATGATGAATGTATGACCTACTATGCATGCATAACCATATACATTTAGCTCATCTAGGGCAAGTGTTTGAACTTGAAAGCTTTGATACCAATTTGCAACATGCCACCGCACATTCACTCACTTTTACAAGCCCTCTAGGTAAATGTGAAGTGACTTGTCACTATGACATGGCCCAACCTCGAAGTTCCAGTTAAGGAAGTGGGGCCTACAAATTGAAACCTTTCTAACCTTCCTCAGGTGCTACATACCACTTAGGAGTTAAACAACCACCCTAGGTGACCAATCCTTGAGCTGGAACCTTTTTTCATTGACCTAGAACCACAACCACACCATTGGCACTGCTTCCATGTGGTTATGAGGCTATAATTGTGCTCATAGGATTTCCTCCATTCGGTTATGGCCCAATAGCTCTAGTTCTGTGCCTGCGGTTTTGATATCTGAGCCACTTTTTAAACTAGTCTCCAAACCATTGCCCAAAACTACTTGTAACTTTCCAGAAGCATAAATAAGATGCTAACAATGCTAATCATTCAGAACTTGAACAAGAACTTGACCTAACCATGCCTAGCCATCATAGGTATTCCGTCAAACATATGACAAACTTAGAAGCTATAGGTCATGAATGCATATATGATCTTAAATATATGTTGGACACCTAATCCTCAATGTGTTAGTGTGGAAGCCGAATGAACAAAAGGAGTCCAAGAGACCTTGGGATGTGAATCCCAACGGTCACATAATGTACTATAAATGTAAATATCTTGTTAATAAAAATTGTATTGCATGTTTTATCTTTCATATCTCTCTTGCTGTCCATGTGTATTTAACATGGTATCAGAGCGAGCGATTGCTGGTCCTCTTTGTGTTTGTCATATTCAAATTGGTTTTCTAGAGAATCTTTGTGCTATATTAGTTTGTATTACCCTCTATTACCAGATTTTGTCTATACCACAAATTGAATAAGGAGTGCAGTTATGGAAAAAGCCTAGCCCGTAGCAAAAGTTCCTTGGATTTAATCTTTATGCATTGAGTTGATACGTTAAAATAGTCAGCAATCAAATCTGGAGGGAATTTCAAGAAGGTTTAACGTTTGCACAGTTTCCAACGGCCCAAATCAATGACCCTTGATGGATTGTAGGGGTCGCGTAGTCCCGACAGTTAGCAGGAGGGGTGGCCCCATAAGTCAGTTTCCCTGAAACTGCCCAGGTCTCTCTTCTTCTGCTCCAACGTTTGGCACCTCTTCTCCAGCTTTTGGCACCTGCTTTTGGTTCAACTAGCACACCTGCATTTGAATCCGTTGAATGGTCCAGCGAATGGTCTAGCGTATATACATATATTGAATGGTATTTGAATATTGAATGCGATGTTTTTGAATATTGAATGCGCTGTTTTAAATATTGAATGTGCGCTGTCCAGTGGTATTTGAAACTATCATATGATCTTGCCATTAATTTTCTTCTCGACTTTTGCACATTTGCCAAGCACTTGGGTGTGTATAGACTATACATATCATTGTCAGCTTTAGTAGAGGAGGAAAAGCAATATCTACCCATGCCTTCCACAAGGATTCTGGAGAGACTACTTTACTTATATCAATGGCGTTTGAAATGAATAATATGCAGTGTGGCACACAGGCAGGTTTTCGAGGACCCACAGAGTTTATTGGATGCGTGGATCTGTAATATCCTTGGAGGAGTATGCCGATTGTATTGTTTGATGCATGTTACAGTGCCATCTACAGCAACCAAGGGCAAATTTTTGTGTGAACTTGTCTATGAATTGATGTAATCTATTAATTTGATGCAAGGAGTGTTGTTGACTGTTTGCATTAAACATAGATTAGATTTAGAGATTTGATATGACAGTATTGAAACATTATTCTTTGTAAATGCCTATGGTAAAGCAACTATTTAGTTGCTACTGTTGACATTGTTGATCTATAGACATGTATTGATGAAGTGGGGTATGATTTCACATTCTAGGGTTCAGGGATAAGTCTTGCATTACCAAAGTGTTATTGACTGAATATGCTGATGGATAGAGTCTGATGATGATGTTGAATTGACGGACTAAGTGTTATGTTAGAGAGCTTGAAAAGCCTTGATACACTGCTATATTTTTACCACTGTTGGTTTGATCATTGCTATGGCAATGTTGCAATGGACAGAACATGGTTGAGATTGCTCTACTAAGACTGTCGACAAATTTCATTTGCAAAGAAAGTCAAAGATTGACTCTTTTTTCAGTGTGAGTAGTTTGAATAATTTGAGAAGTACAATAAAGCAGCAAGTCATTTGCTACATTGAAATTGGTACTGTGCTGTGTGCTACAGTGACTTTGTGATATTGGCATCCTGCTACTCATCTAATAGTTGCAATTATTTATAGACCAATTTGTAGCTGAAGATAACATCAGTTCTCTGATTATATTGGTCTGAAATGGATAGAATAGATGATGTATTGAAACTACTGAATAATTTAATACTTTCCACTGTTGATGAGATGGTTAAGATCAACAAAACCTCTCTTTCCAATATTAAAATTTGTCTCCAAAATGCACATGAGAATATTGAGTTTTTGCAGCTTGAGACAAAGCTGCAACAAGAAGAACTACAACAATGGAGTCATCATTCTGAACCTGTTTCTGTTCAGAAGATTGAAACAGACTCCCATAAACAACGAGACAATAATGTTACAATGCATTTAGATAAAGCAGCAGTTGTACATGCATATGCAGAAACTCAGTCTGCACTTCCCAAGCGCATCATCAGACCTTGGGAACATCTTGTCCACAACAAGCACAGAACCGGTCTTGGATATGACAAGGACTTGTCCTTTCATATTCCTGACTACTCAAAGCCCATTCAATTTCAGAGTGCTGGTTTCATTCATGACAGTTCACCTGCTCCTCATGATAGTTCAGCGTCAACTGTTCCAGACTCTGCTCCTCTTCCACATCAACAACAACAACAGATCGTGAAATGCCAACACTGTGACCGAGTTGGCCATCTGAAAGATCAATGTTTTGATCTTCATCCATGTAAGCACTGTCATAAAATCAGTCATTCTTCACACAGATGCTTCAGAAACAAACGTCCTGCAAGAGCAAAGATTCATCTTGGATGGATTGCTTCTTGGCAATGGGCATCAACAACCAAGAAGATATTCCAAACACATGTCAGAACTTGTTCCACAATATTGAAAAGTCTTGCAGCTGAGTGTTCTCCATCATCTCACCTTGTATCTGACAGGGGGGGAAATGATGGTCATCTACAAGCTTCAAAGCCACATCAAGCAAGCCTGAGCCACAACCTGCCACATCAGTTTCAGAGTTGTAGCCAGAGACAAAGATGCCCGTGAACATGCCTTCAGTTGGCGATGTGGGACACTTCCTCTAGCAGAAGACTTACAGCTTCTTGCCAGTTTGGAAGAGATTCGGAGACAAAATTGAGGACACTTCCTCTAGCAGAAGACTTACAGCTTCTTGCTAGTTTGAAGAGTTCCGGAGACAAAATTGAGGACACTTCCTCTAGCAGAAGACTAACAGCTTCTTGCCAGTTTTGGAAGAGTTCCCGGAATTGCATAAGCATTCCAGAGTTGTTGGTCATCCTTAAACCATCACAGGTTGAGACTTCCCTTTTCAGGTTGAAGTTTTACTTTTTATGCGGGGTGAGGCCTCCCTTTTATGGTTGAAGGTTTCCCTCTTTAAAACAATAGGATCACTTCCTCTAGCAGAAGACTTACAGCTTCTTGCCAGTTTTGGAAGAGTTCCGGAAACTGCACTAAGCGTTCCAGTGTTGGTGGCTATCCTTAAACCACCGCCCTTTTTTACCAACATTTCATAGAGCACATTCAGCCTAGTGCTGCCATGCATTATTGCACATTTTGTATTACAGCTCTTTCTTGGACTCATACATAACCCTTCGGATTAAGGGGGGGAATGTTGGACACCTAATCCTAAAGGGTTAGCGTGGAAGCCGAATGGACAAAGCAGTCCAAGGGACCTTGGGATGTGAATCCCAACGGTCACCAAATGTACTATAAATGTATATCAATTGTGAATAAAAAATGGATTGCATGCTTTATCTTTCCTAATTGTTCTCCCTCACCATGTGTGTTTAACAATTACCATGGTTTCCTCATACCATCAAACTAAAACCATGGGCCCATTACATTATTACTAACTATTTGTGGTCCCTTACATGATATGGGTTAACCACCTTATTTATTACTATGGTCCATCCCATTATTACATTATTACCTTGGGTACCTCCCTTTGTACCCCACATTATCCCCCTGAGTCACCATGAGAGTTGGGGAGGTGGCCTATGAGCTAGAGCTACAACCAGGGAGCCGATTTCACAACATTTTTCATGTGTCATGCCTAAAAAAGGCACTAGGGCAGCAGGAGACAGCAGCTATAGAGTTATTGCCCATGGATGATGAGGGGCATTTGGTTCTGGAGCCAGAGGCCATTTTAGACACCCGTAAGAGACACTTGCGGAGCAGGGTTATCAAGGAGATTTTGATCAGATGGAGGAATCTGCCCAATGAGGATGCCACTTGGGAGGGAGAGCAGATACTCCAGCATCCATCATTTCAGTTGATTGAGGACAAGCAACATTTGACGAGGAGGACTATGATAATCCCACTTAGCAATATTGCTAAGGGGAAATATTGAAATTGCCAATTTTGTCATATCTTGCACTTACGCTTAGGAAAAGTGGGTTGCGGGACCCCACTTGAGTTTTTGGAGCTAAGGCAAGGGCCAACTTAGACGAAAAGGGAAAATCCAATGGTTAATGGATGGTGGGGACCACTCCAAGGAGGAAATACGACCCCCTCTTGGAAATACACATTCCTTGGTGGGAAAGATGAGAAATTCGATGGTTGGGCCCAACATGGGCAATTGGGAGGCACAATGACAATATAGGAGGCATTCATTTTGAGCATCTTTGATCATTTGAGCATTCACCTTGACTAGCACACTTGAGCTGGAAGCCAAGTCTGCATGTGCTATTGAGCACAAGAGATTTTCAAGCGAGAATCTCACCCTTGCTTCGATGGACCTCAAGTGCCAGCCCTAGGAGGGAGTTTCCATCATTTTCGGATCAATCTGGGACCATTGCAGTGAGGTTGTGGAGTGGATTCAGGAGATACTGCATAGGGCCTACGCAACTCTATTTCGTGCCACACATAGGACACAAGGAAGAAGAAAAAGTTGGGGTTTGCAGCGCGGTTGTGGAGTGGATTTAGGAGAGACTGCATAGGGCCTGCACAGCTCTATTTCGTGCCACACATGGAAAGAAGAAGTTGGGGTTGAGATTTGAGGAGGGGTTCCGGGAGGAGAATTGTTGAATATCTCAGCCATTTTGGGGGCATTTAGCAGCATCATCTACAAGTGGGTCGAAATACCCAGCCACTGGAGAAGCTAGTAGAAATTGGACCGAAATTCTGAAGTCAACATTTGGCCAATTCCCTTCATGGGTTTTTGTGGTTTATTGGAGGAGAGCTAGAGGTTAATTTCCCAGAATTTCCTGAGCACCGGAAGAGGTCCTACTGGCCATTGTTTGCAACCAGCGGTGCAGATTCCCAAGGGGCAGCATGGAGCTTTGTTGGGTACAGCTACCCTTGTGTCCGAGCAGTTGATTTCATCACCTGGGCATTGTTAGCTTGCCTTGGGAAAGCCCAGGCACATGCATTCCGATCTCATCTTGTACCCAGCATTTACATTAATAAAATGACTCAGCTCAGCACAGTTTATGACATTTTCTGGGTGTTTAATATGGTGTAAATTTGTGTGTGAGTTTTTGCTATGTTTGCTTTGTTTACATTGTAAATTTCCTTTAGGAATATTACACTCTCTGCGGAGAAAGAAGTGAACTAAGTTCTCAGCCCTGCCTTGATCATGAAAAACCCATAAATATTATTATTGTTGACACCAGATATTTATGGGAGTTTGAGGGTGCATTCAGGGAATATCTATTCAATGCAGTTGTGATCATATATGTCACCGAGATCTGATCTCTCTTATTAAGAATTACAGCTCAAACAAGAACTGTGCACAGGTTCAGTGTGAACGTGAAAGAAGTAGTGCGAGATATTTTTAAAAAGTAAATTTATTTTTGGAAAACTAAGTCTATTTTGTAATTCACTTCAGTAAAAAAGGATGAAAATCTTATATTTAGCAATTGAGTCTAAAATTGTATCCCATACATGACTTAGATTAAAAGTAGTCTTCAAAGGAGGCTATCTCCTAAAGCCTAAAAGTAAATGACCGGGCAAGGAAAAGGATTTGAACACGCTTGAGCAGTTAAGCAGGTTAAGCGACAAAGAGGAAGAGAGAACACGCAGCCAGGAAAGAGATTGCTTCCAGTAGCACATAGTCCCATAGAGCAGTTCTGTACACTCGTGCAAAAATCTGTACAGTCCTATGGACAGTCCATACAATTCTTATGGAGATGCCATACGTCTGTACAGCAGTCACTTCGGTCAGTTCAAGGTGTTTTTGGTATATGGGCAATGCTGTTTTTTGGCAGCATGTGGAGGTTTCATTGTAAATTTTTTGCAGAAATGAAAAGCTGATTTGAGGAATATTTATCTATGTATGTGTGAAATTAATTCATATGCTTCCACTATTTACTCTAGCTATTGTTCAATTGGTGCTATGGTCTAAAATTTCAGCATTAACTGAGATCGTAAGGACATTAGTTACCTAGGGCTTGAAATTCTCACATATTCTCAGCCAGCTCACTGATAACCTCATTTGTTGTCAGATAAGTAAGTTGTTGGAAAAGCCAGTGTTGCAAACATTGTTAAATATCATCAATATCGCAAGATTTTCACAATATTTTCAAGGAAAACATTATATCGGGCGACAATTTTGTAAGATTTTTGTTGCCAAAAATATCGCAATGTTTTCTTAGATATTGTGAGAATATCGCAACACAATAGAAAAATATCGCCCACCTGTGGACAGAGTTGCATTAAAGCGATTTTTTGACCCTTTTTTTAATCATTTGGGAAACAGAAAGAAGAGTTTAGTGAGCAAAGGAGGAGGAGACTGCATGTGCTTGAGCTAAGGGCAAAGAGGGCACCATTTTCATTTGCCAACACTATGTTATTGTGAAGTGCAGATTAATTTCCCTCAAAAGTGGATGCATTTGCAGGTATGGGAATCAATTTCCACTGTTTTTATGTTTTTGGTTTTTTTAGGATTTATAGGATTTCCCTTACCCATTAGTTTTCCCTCATTTTGCCAAGGAAAGAGTGTGCTTGTTTGCCATTATTAATTTGTTGTGAAGAGAGGATTGATTCCAAAAACTGGTGCTGTATTTACCGGTATGTGTAACAATTTCCACCTCATTTTGTTTGTTTTTTCAATTTTTTGATAAGTTTTTCATGCCCATCACTTTTCCCTCTTTTAATTTTATTTTTAGTGGACTGTAGGAGATCCAGCAATAATATATCATCTAGATTTGTATTTCTTTATACAAATTTTTTGTATTCTACTATTCTCATTCTTCAATGTTGATTTTAATTTTTTTTTCAAAAAAAAAATTGTGCCCTAGGTTTAATAATTACACTGAAGGCTGCCCAAACAATTTGGATCCTATGTGGAAATATGGTGAACCCGAGGGGGAGTTTAATAGACAAAGATTGAGTTGCAAGTTGTGTAGGAAGGATATGAGGGGGGGATCACTCAATTGAATGCCACCTTACACAAATTCCTGGACGTGAAGTGGAAATCTGCTTAGAAGTGAACCCAAAAATCATTCATATTGCAAACAAATCACCTGCAAATTTCGGTATGGCCAAAGATAACAGAGAAGCTACAAAAGGTGAGGTTGCAAGAGGAGGAGTTTCCATTCATATATCCACCACCTGCATCAATCATATGACTTCTCATCCATCTCACAGGAGCACATGAACGAAGGTGGGCTTTCAACCAAAAGGTACTTTATGCATTTTGCGATCGGGTGCTTATGCTTGTTTGTATTTGGGCATTTGGCATGGTTATGGGATGACCTAGAAGGAGGGGTTTTGACCATGATCTTGTTCCCTCACTTTAAATGGGGGGTTAATCTTCAATCCTAGTCTAATGGGACCTCTCCTAATGGCCTAATGGGTAGGAAGGGCACTACTTGGAAAGCCCTGATTGAGATAGTGTGTTCCATATATCCCCATTCCATACTTACTACTTTCCATCTTACATTACAAGACCTATATTCCAACTCCATTCTTTGAGTTCAACTGACCATTAGTTCTCTGGTATTTGGCACCCATACATCCTCATACTTGGATAGGGCCCGAAACTTAGCCCTGGGAGGTTTATGCAACTAAAAGAAAAGGAAAAAGCATATATTGGCCACAAGAAAAATAAAAGAAAGAATATTAAAATGAAAAAGATGGCCAAGACACACATATGTGGCAAAAAGCCTAGCATGGGCTCTACCTCACCCCTTGTGGCCATCACTTGATCCCTGAGCACCATATTGCTCTTATACATCATCAAAGGAACCCTTGCATGTTCTGATCCCGATGGGCAATGAGCTTCCTCATCATTGAGTAATACAATTGCTATACATCATACAAAGTAAGCTCTAACCCTTTGAGCTATGAGTAGTAATACAAAGGAAAATCAAGAAAAAGTAAAAGGCACGCAAGAGGGGTGGTAAAAAAAAGGTCGGGATGGTAACTCGTGCATCTATGATTGCTCCCTCCTCACATCTATACACCCAAGATGTGGAACCCCATCATGTTGGTCCCTTTGGCCATGGCACTTGGCCATGAAGTCTTCTCCCCTCTATTACCATCATTGTTCACATAATATCTATTGATTCAAGGGTGATTCAAAGGTGGACTCAAGAAATGTCACTTTCCCTTAGGGATTGGAAACACCTAATAGGGTTGTCCTTTAGCCACTCCCACCTAGGGAGGAAACACCATTGCAAGTTCAAAACTCCAAATTTAGAAGGGAAGCCTTGTCTGAAGTGTCAAAAAGCCCGTTACATTAAAGCTTGGTCCACTTAGATGCAAAAATGATTATCGCACATGATGACTTCTTGCTTTAACTAGACTTTGTGATGTGATCATTAGCTGGTTCCATAGCTATGGCCGGGGCAACTTAACTAGGGCCTAGGTTATTGCATTTTTGTAGCTATGGTCGGTCTTCATAATCTTATTTTAGCCCTCCAAATATATGAGAAATGATAAATACAAATTGAATTTCAAGTTGGCTTCAAAATCAGGAAATTTAATTTTGAAATTTAATTTTTTGTCACCAAGAAGATCAAGTTGGCCTGACCCTTTGACACACCTATTCAAGCTCTTTAAAACAACTATATAAAGGCACTCGTCCTCCTCCACTTGGGAAATCAATTCAAATCACTCTTTATGATCCGGATTGGATCGTTATATTGCCTGTCATCCATCCTGATGCTTTTAGAGTGGAAAAAGTGGAGGAATCAACTCATAGGACCATTTCTACCAACGGGACCCAGTTTGGAAAAACAGGGTCTGAAACCTTCTGGGAGCATTTTGAGGCATCAAACGACGTTTTTTGAGGGTAAAACTTTGTTGCTTTAGCATCACACCTTTTCATGCTATTCTACACACAAATACCTTTCCAACAATGCAAGAATCACGCCAATTGAAGTCCATATGCGAAAGTTATGCCACTCAAAAGTTGACCTTCCTGTTTTGACAACCATAATTTGAGAGGATGCCACGTCAGCCCTCATTATTCATGAAAAAGGGGCTAGCCACCTGATTATGATATAAAACACTCTAGAAGAGTCTATATTGTAACTTTGGTTAAGAGTTGAGGTAGTCAAACTTAACCACTAGTAGGCTATTGAGTTGTGTTATATAACCAGGCCATTAGAAGGAAAAGAGATTTCGTTCTTTCGAGTGCATTTGTTCCATAGCTGAACAAAAATAGCCAAGAGGGATAGAAGGAAGAGCACACAAAGAGGATTTGTGCACTATAGCAGCCCACGGGCAACAAGCCATACTTTTTTGTACTTGCAGCCATATTTTCATTCAGAGAAAAAGTGTGAAAAGGCCTCACCTTCTGGCTGGGTTTTTCTCCTAAAAGGGCTTCCCAAAGCATATCTTGTGTCCAATCTGTGTGAGCTTTTATTTTGTCATTCTCTATTTTTTTGCGTAACTTTCATTCGCATGCATGCACTATTAACAATAAATCTACAGATCCAGAAATCTAATAAAACTATAATAGTGTAGAATTTCATATTTTTAATATAATATTATCAGATTTGTTGTGAGAAACTATCCAGTGGAATATCCACAACAGTTTACAAATCATAATGGTATCAGAGCAGGTTTCTTTGGGTATTTTGTGAAGATTTGTAGGGGATCTAGCTCGGCTAGGCAAAAAGTCGAAAAACCCTAATCATAGCCAACGAATATGTGAATAACCCTCGTGATCCTGCAGAGGAGAGGTTTTCGCGGCTGGAACAAGTCGCAAATATAAGTGGTAATGTAAATCTCCTCATGGCGGACTTGATTAATAAGCTTCGGATATTCAGAGAAGATGGGGGTTCAAATGCAGAGGGCAAAACAGAAGGGGGGTCAAGAGATCGGGAATAAACAGAGAATCGCCCGAAGAAATAACCCGGAAAAGATCAACCCGGTTTGAGTACCGTGAATCAATCACAACCCCTGTTTAAAATGGAAGCAAAGGTTGATATCAAGTTGTACCATAATGATATTTACGATCTGAAGTCGAATCACTGGTTGCAGCAAGTGAAGTGTATTTTAGCGTCCATCAAATTGAGAAAGAACAGAAAATCTCATTTGTGTGACTGAAATTAGAGGGCCATTCCCTAACTTGGTGGGAGAGCCACACGAAGACCCTAAGGTTGGAAGGAGAACGTCCAGTGACTAAGTGGGAGAACTTCAAAACCATCATTAAGTCACAATTTTGCCTTATTGGGTATGTAGAGGACCAATGGATTTGGTGGCACTCTTCAGGAAAAAATTGGGGCAAAGCACGCAAGAGTACACCACAAAGTTGAAAAAGATGGCCATAATGCTAGGTATCTCCCCAAAGAACGCAGATGTACTCCTCAAGTATTTGGAGGGTCTACACCGCCAGCTGCGTGACCAAGTGATGTTGTTCAAGCCTAAATCAGTGGGCGAGGGTTGTGTATAGGCACAATACCTAGAGAACATAGTTCTGAAGAGAGCGCAATCAAGTGGATCGAAGCAAAAGGATTAGCAAGATGCTTTTAAGGAGGGGAAGAAGAAGCAAAAAGGGAGAAAAGATAAAAACACAACAGCCACAGCACATCAGTGCAAAGATCCCAACAACCACTGCAACCATTGCAACATTAACGGTCGTACAGAGGAGAAGTGCTAGAAGTTCCATCCAGAGCTAAACCCAAAGAACAAAAAGAAAAATAATAAGAAGAAGAAATCTCATGGCCATTGATTCGAGCAACCAAGTTGAAAGCAAATAGGACGTGGATGAGAATACCATTTGTACTTCAGTGCAAAAAGAGGTGCCAATGAGTAGCCTTCAGCAATAGGAAGAGAAAGAAATGAGCAAACTCTCCCATATAAAGATAAAGGTCAAGAAGACAAAGATTGTTGTTTTGCTTGACTCAAGATCGCATGCAAATCTCATTGCAGCAGGAGTTGGTTAAGAAGTTGGGGCTGGAAGTTCACGATCATCGAAACCCATATCCACTAAGATGGGTAAATAAGGATGCAGAGCTGAAGGTAACAAAACATTGCAAAATTAGATTTGCTATCAATGTTGATTTTATTGATGAAGTATAACTAGATGTGGTTCCCTTTGATGTATGTGGAGTCGTGTTTGGGAGTCCCTACATGTACATGCAAGATGCAATCTTCATGTGGAGAGCCAACCAATATCTTCTTGTCAAGGATGCAAAATCGTTCATTATCAATGCGCGCAAAAGCAAGTCCAAAATTTCGTTGGTAAGTGCCAACCAAGCCAAGAAATTTATTAGTTCCAGCGAGAAGTATGTTTATTGTTTTTAAGATAAAATCAGTTAGTAGAAGAGTCATTAAGAGGCAAGGCATACCTAGAGGGGTGTAGGAAGAAACAAAAACAACAACTGGAAGAGTTTCTAGAGGCATACAGGGATGTGTTCTAAGAGCTTAAAGGGTTACCACCTAAGAGGCAAGTGGAGTTCAAGGTCCACCTATTGTTGGACTCCCCATTGACAAACATCAGGTTGTACAGAAAGTCTGTTATCGAAACAAGTGAGGTGAAGAAATAGTTGCAACAGCTACTGGAACAAGGTGTCATTTGACCGAGTAAATCACCATGTGGGTCACCCATCATCATTGTGCCAAAGAAGGACGAAACTTGGCAAATGTGTATAGATTACAAGGCATTGAACAAAATCACACTCAAGAACAGGTACCCTCTACCTAGGATAAATGATCTGCTAGATCAACCAAAGCAAGAAAAATACTTCACCAAGTTGGACTTAAAGTCAAGATATCCCCAGGTTCGAGTCAAAGAAGAAGATAATTGGAACGTTGCCTTCAAAACCCGGCAAGGTTTGTATGAGTGGTTAATCATGCCATTTGTCCTATGTAATGCACCAACTACGTTTATGAGATTAATGAATGATTAATTGCTTCCTTTTATAGATTCATTTGTTATTGTCTAATTGGATGAGACACTGGTATACAATGCTACCCGGGAGGAGCACATCTCTCATTTGACGCAAGCGCTAGAGACATTAAAGAAGCACCAACATATAGCAAATCTCAAGAAGTGTGAGTTTGCACAACAGAGTTTGGTGCATCTAGGGTATGTGATGGGTAGAGGAGAGTTGAAGATAGATCCTACCAAGATGGAGGCCATCATGAAATGGTCGGTGCCTATTAATGTTTCTGAGGTCAAGATTTTCATTGGGGCAACACAATACCTAAGGAAATTTATAGCCTCATTTTCAGCGGTAGCAACACCGCTCCATGCCATAACAAGTGGCAAGAGTTTCCAGTGGAGAAAGGATCAACAAAGGCCTTTCGAGGAGCTAAAGAAGATCAATCAAGCACCAGTTTTGGCATTACCAAACTTGCAACATCCCTTTGAAGTAGAAACAGATGCAAGCGGGTGAAGAAGGCCTATATGCTACCATTTTGGAGTATTTCATGGGGTGGTTCTTAACTACTACCTACGACAAGAAGTTATAAGCCCTGGTGCAAGTTGTGAAGAAGCAAAAGCACTATCTGATGGGAAAGGAGACATTAATCCACACAGGTCACCAGCCACTACAATACTTGCAGGCCCAAAGTAAGCTATAGCAGACTAGGCATTACAAGTGGATGGGGCTTCTACAACAGTTTCATTTGGTAATCAAGTACAAGAAGGGCAACATAAACAAGTTGGTCGAAATGATTTCAAGGCCATCAACATCAAATATCACAACTTTGGGAACTCTTATGCACATGGAACCATTCGCCCATGATGCATACCGAGAGGCATATTCAGAGGATGACGACTTCAAAGAGGTGTTTCAGCAATTGCAAAGTTGGAGACCTGTGCATCATGGCAATAGCACTATTGACTACCATATCCAAGATAGGTTACTCTACAAACTGGATAAGGTGTTCCTAAAGGTTAGAAATTGCAACTAATTAGAGAGGCTCGCACCTCCAAGGTTGCAAGGCACTTTGGTGTAGGGAAGACAGTGGCCAACTTGCAGATGTATGCGTATTGGCCCAAGGTGCAAGAGCAAGTAGTTAGTTTCATAAGAGGATGCATGCTTTGTTGTACCAGCAAGCTGGCAACACGAAAGAGGGTCTATATCATCCCTTACTTGTACCCACTCATCCTTCTGAAAGTACTTCCATGGACTTTATGGGACATTTACCAACAACCAGGAAGGGACATGACTACCTATTCGTGGTAGTTGCTAGGTTCAACAAGATGTGTGTTATGATGCCCTGTAAAAGGACCATCAGTGGGTGGGAAGCAACAAACTTGTTCTTTGGACAAGTTTAGGTGTACTTTGCGATACTAAGGAGCATCATTTCAGACAGGGATACGAGATTTCTCAGTGCACTCTGGACTACATTGCGGGAGAAGATGGAGATGATGTTTAAGAGATCTACAACATTCTATCCACAGATAGATGGGCAAACAAAAGTAGTCAACAGAACTTTGGTGCAGCTTCTGAGGGGATATAACTAGAAGCATCTGAAGACCTGGGATAAAAATCTGGTATATATACAACATTCTTACAATAGAGCAATCCACACTTCTATAGGAAAGTCCCCATTTCAAACCTGTTTTGGATATTTGCCACCTTCTCGTTTGGACATTGCATATGGGCAGCAAGGGGGAGTGAGGGAAGATCTTACAGGAGATGCCTAGAGGGTTGAAAAGTTTGTAGCAAAGATCGAGCAGATCCATCTACAGGTACAAGAGACACTGTAGAAATTGCAGGAGAAATATAAGGCTAGGAATGATCAACATAAAACAAAGAAATTGTTCAAGGTGGGCCACAAAAAGTATGGCTACAATTGAACAAGGAGAGGCTATATGGGCCTGGTAAGAAAATCAAGGCTATGAGGTATGGTCCCTGTTGATTTTTTAGTAGCTTGGGAGGTACTCCAAGCCCTAGGGTTCGGGGTTTGGAGGGTGAAGCGCCACAAAAGTCATTTGCACCCATAGATGTTTGGGGATGGATGGAAATGATAGAGGGTGGGAGGAGAATCCAACGCTTCGAGAATCGTCAAAATACGAATTGTCCTTAATGAGATATGAATTTTTGAAGATCCTGATGGGTTTTTGGACAATCAAGTCATGTAGGCTTGAGACAAATTTGTCCAAAAGACATGTCTCTTCAAAAATTCGTGGAGCCCTTCTTTGGATATAAATAGAAGGTGATGGAGTTCATTTTAACTTGTCCCAATGTGTATCTTTCATAGGAAAAACATCTTAAGGCAGTCACAGCTCAAGAAGGAAGAGGGCCGAAGTGGAAAGGCACTATTTTGGTCACCTTTGTGCGGGTTTTACAGGGCCATCGAGCAACAGAGGTAGGCCGCATACCTGGAGATGACTTGGTGATTGTTTTGTGAAGTTCTATGTGGGTTTTCTCTCCTACAGGAGGCCACAGTTGTGAGTGACACTTCCAGCTAGGCCGTAGGCCTTGTTTTGCTTGGGACATAGGGCCGAAAGGGTATTGATGAGCCCAGGTAGGCTGCTCATCAGTATTCTTAATATAGCATTTGCTCCCAAATATTTTGAAATGCTTTACCGAAGGAGTCTCACCATACCAGAGCTCATGCGGAGTTTGAGTGTTGTTCACTCAGACATTTGTTTGTTGAGAATAACAACCGCAGCATAATGCAAGCTTCACCCTAGAACGGTTGCGGAGTACCAGACTCATCAAGCATAGCATCGAGCCATTTGTTGGACTGTTTTCTGTTCATCCTTTCCACGCACTGCCATTTTGCTGAGGGAAGTCCCTAGTTTGTAGAGAATTCCCTTCTTATTCCATGTTCTTCACAGAAATCGAAAAATTCATTTGAGGTAAACTCCCCACCTCTGTCGTACCTGAGGCACTTCATTTTGTAATCTGATTCATTCTCAACCAAGGCTTTGAAGGATTTGAATTTTTCGAATGCTTCGTCCTTGTGCTTCATAAGTCCTAACCAAACCATCTTGGAGAAGTCGTCAATGAATAATATAAGATATTCTTCTCCTCGAGGTGACCTTGTCCTAAATGGACCGCATACATCTGTATGAACTAGCTCAAGAGGCCTGCTGGCTGATCCTTCCTTCTCAGGGAAGTTAGTTTTGGTTTGCTTC
>APFE030791770.1:0-16854 GCA_000404065.3 Pinus taeda
ATTAATGTCGCACTAGATAGCCAACATAGTGTTGTACAGATCTAGCTAGAGAGATCCTTGGAGCGCTCCTACCTTAATGAGGAGGGGCCTACCCGAGGATAAAAGGTTTGAGATAAGTTAATGCAGGCACAACATGGCAGCCCATGTGGAATTCTAGCGAGGTGGCCATATAGAACCACCATCTTTTCAACCCTTAAACCTTATCAATCATCAATTAAATGTTGCCAATTCATTAATATCCGTATAAGGTTTGAAATATATGAGAATTCCGTGGTGTATGTGTTTATTATAGCATATAAATTAACATTTAAAAGTTTGGCTAGTATAAGGTTGATGTAGGATAGAGTGGTCCACACTTCCGTAACTCATAGTTAACATTCTAAGTAATAAATTTTATTATTATTATTATTATTTTGAGTAAAATTTGTTACATAAAAGTTCATATTTTGCTTTAATAAAATAAAAATTTATTTTCATTTTTTCATATTTGACTTTTTTATAAATTTTATATCTTTTGAGGGATCAAAATCATATTATCTTCTAATTCTTCCCATGATACTTGTATTTTAATTTCAATTATCAAATTTATATCCCTCTTTATCATGATTAAATCAGGAGACATATTATAAAATCAGAGAAACATTCCTATATTTATTTCTATTTAAGTAAAGATTTAAGTCATCTCACTTCTGATAAATATTCAGTGAAGGAAGAGTTTTAAGCTTTCTGCATCTCATGACTAATGGTTCTTTGTCTAACCTTGATGTAGGAGCATCCAGCTCCGAGGAGACAGAAGGTGGTTGACGGTCTCATGGAGAGACAAGAACACACAGTCATACATGCATAGCTGGACAGGTGTTAGATTTGTCAGTTATTTTACTTTATTTATTTGTTTTATTTTTCAGAAGGTCGTTAGGACCAGGTCAATTAAAATTGTGAACTGTTTCTTTTAAATAGGAATTAGTAACAGTAAAATAGGTCGATAGTTAATTAGTATCTTTATGAATTGTGTTAGTTAGGAACAGTTAGAAATTGGTGGACAGTTACCCAATTCTATTGGGGCAGTTCTACCTGAACAAAGAATTGTTTTGCCTCAGGAGATTAAAAGGAAAAAGACAAACAATGTAAGGGATTCCTCAGACAGAGAAATGAAATATAGAATCATTTCGAAATAAACATTTATTTTCATTTTCTCTATTGAATCACCACTGTATAGACAAATTTCATGCATCAATACATAATTCTGTGTAACTAATTTACGTTGGAATAATAAGACAGAGAGAATTAACGAGAAGAGCAGAGCGCGGACATATAGACATCACTTCCAGACATAGGAGAACGATAAATTGCGAGCGCAGACAAACTTCAGGTAACCCATATAACCCTCAAATTATTTATGAAATAAACAAATGCCGGAGTGAAATCAAATAAAGCTGTATCGTTTCATTAAACTATTATAAACAAAGTATACACAGTCTAGGGCGTCTCACGCTCCTTCGAACAAGAACTTCATTAAAAACCAGAACCTCGAAACAGAGTTTCGAACAGGTAAATGATACAAACAGACTGAATCCAAATAATTACCATAGTAAGGAAGCACCGAGCAGAAACAACATGAACGAGGGTTCTATTAACTAACAGCAAAACTATAGGATGAGGGTTCGAAGCAACGAATACCCATCTTACAAAGTTAACCAAATATCGACATACAGGACGAGGGCTTGAAGCCACCAGATACCCATCTTACAGAACAAGGGTTTCGACAACTGAGTAGCAATATTACAGAACGAGGACCGAAGACCAACGTACAAGATTGAAGGAGGGTTACACAGACAAAAATACTATCTATTTCACCGCTTAGGTGACGGACTAACAACAAAACGAGTCACAGAACTCTATGGCAAACTAATATGGAAAGACCCTACCGGTAGGAAAGGGTTGGAGAGTTCAAACGATTTCCAGAGGCCGCGGAGGCTTCAATCTACCGAGACTAGCTACATTGAGCCACCTGCAACGAAATAAGAGCCGAATTAGTGCCAATACAGTCACAAATAATCATAAAAAAAACAACAACCGAATGAGGATTGCAGCGCAGAACCTCACCTAGAGCTGAGGAGGCGGAGTTGAGAAAACGAAACGACCACCATACCCTGAAGACTAGTAGTGAAGGCGTTAGGGTCGGAGAGATAAGGGATAAATAAGTTTAGCAAAGAGCCAACATTTACCTTGGTAGTCAAGTTGAAGGGCGATAGCTTGGAGGAAACCCTGTCACGGAACGAGCTCATCAATTAAACGAATAGAAACCACACATAAATAGCAAAGCCTATCTAATAAACCATAAATCAACGTATTAACACTGTGCAGAGCGGAGGGTGTCTCTACAGGGCACTGTAACCCTACCTCCATAGCCACAGAGGACCGAAGGCATCCATAGAATCAGTGTTGAAAAACCAGAATGGTAGAGTAACAAGAGTTCCCACAGAGCAGAGCAAACATTCGACGCGCGGAGTGTAAAATGACAAATGAGCGGGACAGGGTTGACAAAAGGTAAGTGCCCGTGCGAGAGGAACCGGCAGGTGGAAACCCTAACCGGCGCTACCAGTTAAACATCCCAATAAAATATCTGTTAAACGTACCCAGCATTTAAGTCAACAGTTAATACATTCAAAACGCCAAGTCTTGTCACCTGTGGTCACGTTGGAAACGACGGGAGGCCATCAAACCTCCATACAAAATTTTATTTCTCATATTTCAGAGAATTTTATAAATATAACTATAACTATATAATATATATATATATATTTATTTATATATATATATTAATTTATTTATATATATCTATATCTTTTAATTTCGATTCAAATGTAAGCCCTAATTATAATGGGTGCTAAGTTCAATCATAAGTCTAATGGTATATTTTTCAAATTGTATAGGTTCATGAACATGGATAACGTAAGACATCAAATAAAAATATGTATGCCTCCTTGACTCTTTATTTTTTTATATATATCTTTTTAGTTCTTCTCTACTTAGTGGAGTTGAAAGCCTCTTTCTTGACGCTTCAATTTTTTTCTGAATTTCAAAGTCATATTATTGCTCTTCAATTTCTACTTTTACATTTCTAATGCCTTTCCAATTAATATCAACTAACTTATTTTTAAATTCGTCTTTATTTTTTATATATATCTTTTTAGTTCTTCTATACTTGGTGGATTTGAAACCCTCTTTCCTGAAGCTTCAATTCTACTTTGAATTTCAACATCATATTATTGCTCCTCAATTTCTACTTTCACATCACTAATGCCTTTCCGATTAATATCAACTCACTTTTTAAATTCATTTGTATTCCCAGAATATAACTTCCCTAACGATAAGTATTTTATTAACAACTTCCCTAACGAAAAGTATTTTATTAACAAGAGTTGCTGAGATCCCTGCCACCGAACATCGCTTGCAAATCATTCTTCACACATAAAGTCATTTCTCTTATTTCTCTTAGTTTATATTTCACGTATTAGTCATTATTCTTATTTTATATTTCACTTGTTAATTTTAATATATTATTGTTCGTTTATAAAAGTACGCCATAGCTGTTATTATATAAATTATCTTAATTTTATATTTAAATAGGTTTATAATTTTTCTAGAGAATTTATTCAGAATGTGGTATGAATTTATTGGAATCATAAATTTAGGTTTCAAACACTACTGTTTCATAGGATTTCAATCAAAGATATAGTTTAAATAACATCTCAAAATTTAATCAAAAATTGTTTGGGCAAATTCTAGTTAAATATTCTGCAACTTAACAATTTAACAACTTTATTTAAAAATAAATATATAATGTAATTTAAGTAGAAAATATTAGGATGTGGATAGTGACACAATTGGCAAAACATACATATTAACAAACCCTAAAATCCAAATTTATTTTTTAATATATTAAATTATTAAATTAAAAATTCAATTTTACATGTAGATTTAAGTTATATAAAAAAAAAATATTTTTTATTTTAAATTTAATTTCCAATATTAATTCATTCAACTTATATTAAATACTTTATTTAACACTTTTATATTATTTATATTATATTATTATTATATATATTTTATATAAATTTTTATTAGAATTTTAATTAAGATTTCTTAATATATATTTATTATATATTATTCGAAATTTTAATTAAACATAACTTTATATCATTATAATTCAAATTAACTTCTCCACTAATGTTTTATTTTTACATATATATTCTTTAAATGTGGTTAAGATTTATTTATCCAAGCTATTGAAAAAAGAGATAAAACTTGAATGAACCAGTGTGAAGGAACTTTCCTTGTATAAAGAGGAATGTCTGTTAGGGAATTTACGGAGGAATTTTATAAGTTGAATTTATGAGCAGGGTATGTGGAAGACACCCCAGAAAAAACAGCCAGATTTGTGAATGGCTTGAGGGGGGAGACTCTGGATGAAATCGGTATCCTCTCACCTCAAACGTTGGATGAAGCCTATCAGTTTGCACTGAAGGCAGAGGAGAAAATTAACCGGAAACATAATGCCAAGAGAGGAGGTGGATCTGGCAGGGGAAAAGGCAAGGTTTTTGGTAGAGGTAGAGGTACAGGTTCAAATGAGGAGGGCAGAAGTTCCAAATCTGCTGGCACAACAGAGAAGGACAATAGCACTAGGGAAGGATGACCAACTCAGCGAGGGTGAGGATTTGGTCGAGGCAGGGGAACTGTCCAGTGTTATTGTTGTCACAAATTGGGACACAAGTCATATGACTGTCCTAAAGGTGAACCAATAGGTGGGAGAGGAACTTATGTTGCTCAGCCGGAGGATGTTGAGGAGACACCTCAAGAAGCAGAAAATACACCGGAGACAGGCGAAGCTTTGGTGTTAAATAAAGTGCTGTTAAAACCAGCAAAAGAGGTTGCAGAACTGGATCAGCGAAAGGCTTTGTTTCACACTGTCTGCAAGTCACAGGGTAAGTGCTGTAAATTGATCATTGACAGTGGGAGTACTGACAATTTAGTAGCTGTGGAGACGGTAGAAAAGCTGGGATTAAAGAAACTAAAGCATCCTACTCCCTACAAAGTGTCGTGGCTGCAGAAAGGGCATCAATTGTTAGTTGACGAACAGTGTGAGGTAGAGTTTCAGATCGGTAAGTATAAGGACAAGATCCTTTGCGATGTCATGCCAATGGATGTCTGTCACTTACTGTTGGGACGACCTTGGCAGTTTGATAGAAGTGCAGTTCATGACGAAAAGACCAACTGCTATAAGTTTGTTAAAGACGGGATCAAGAATACGCTTGTACCCATCAAGGAGGAAAATACAGCAGAAGCTAGTGGGGTGAAAGCACTACTGTTAGGTGGAAAGGAGTTTATAAAACAGATTGAGGACAACGAAATAAATTTTGCTGTCATAAGGAGAACAAAGGCAGTGGTACTTCATACACAGATTTCAGATTTTCCCAAAGAAGTTCAGAAGTTGCTACAGGATTTTGGGGACATTGTGGTAGATGATCTTCCAGATGAATTGCCACCAAGAAGAGGTATTAGTCACTGTATTGACTTTATACCAGGAGCAAGCCTGCCAAATAAAGCAGCTTATCGCATGAGTCCTAAAGACCATGAACAAATCAGGAAACAGGTCCAGGAGTTGTTGGACAAAGGTTTGATTCGAGAAAGCATGAGCCCATGTGCAGTACCAACTGTTTTGGCTCCAAAGAAAGGAGGAGAGTGGAGAATGTGTACAGATTCCAGGGCTATTAACAAAATTACTGTTAGGTACAGGTTTCCCTTACCAAGGATGGACAATATGATGGATTGTTTGAGTGGAGCGGCTTATTTTTCGAAGATTGACTTGAAAAGTGGATATCACCAGATCCGGATTCGGGAAGGAGATGAATGGAAGACCGCTTTCAAGACGAACGAAGGCTTATATGAGTGGCTAGTGATGCCGTTTGGTTTGAGCAACGCTCCCAGCACGTTCATGCGCCTGATGAATGAAGTGCTGAAGGAATTTAATGGTAAGTTCGTAATAGTTTACCTTGATGATATTCTGATTTTTAGCAAGACTAAAGAGGAACATTTCAGACATTTGCAGAGTGTGTTGAGGAAATTACAGCAGAACAAGCTGTTAATTAATCTGAAGAATTGTACTTTTTTTCAGTGAGAATTAGTGTATCTGGGCTTTGTCATCGCAGAAAATGAACTAAAAATGGACCCAAAAAAGGTGACAGCTATAATTAGCTGGCCTTCTTCGAAAAGTTTATTTGAAGTCCGAAGTTTCCACGGACTAGCCAGTTTTTACAGGAAGTTTATTAGAAATTTCAGCGAGATTTGCGCACCAATGTTGGATACGATCAAGAAGATAAATCATCCATTTCACTGGACTGAAGCAGCAGAAAATAGTTTTCAGATTTTGAAAAAGAAGATTAATGAAAGACCAATATTAAGACTGCCTGATTTCAACAAACTTTTTCAAGTTCGTTGCAATGCCAGTGGTACGGCCATTGGGGCAGTCCTTAGTCAGGAGGACAGACCGGTTGCTTATTTCAGTGAAAAGCTAAATGAGAGCAGGCAAAAATACTCAACCTATGACAAGGAGTTTTACGCCATTGTGCAAGCATTGAAACATTGGAGACATTATCTGTTAGGTAACGAGTTTGTTTTATTCTCTGATAATTCTGCATTACAGTACATTATGCAGCAACATAAATTGAACCATAAGCATGCAGCTTGGGTTGAGTACTTGCAAAGTTTTACATTTGTACTAAAACACATTAGTGGGCAATCAAATAATGTAGCAGATGCACTGAGTAGAAGAATGTTGCTTCTACAGGAAAGCACGATGCAGATTTTAGGCTTTGAACATTTAAAAGAGCTGTATCCGACCGACATCGAGTTTAGGGAGACCTATGAGGCTTGCCAAAACCTGTTGTTACGAAATAACGGCATGTGGTTAGACTATAATCTACAGGAAGGATTGTTGTTTAAGGGAGGACAGTTGTGTATTCCCAACTGTTCTATGCGGGAAAACATTATACAGGAAAAGCACAGTGGAGGTCTGGCTGGACATTTTGGTATTGACAAAACGATTGCTCAGGTACAGCATTTTTATTTCTGGCCAAAGTTTCAGCGGGATGTGCAGAGGTACGTGACTAGATGTAAAATTTGTCAACTGGAAAAAGGTCACAGTCAGAACACTGGACTTTATATGCCATTACCCATTCCTAGCCGACCATGGGATTCAGTTAGTATGGATTTTGTACTGGGTTTGCCGAAGACACAACGAGGTTTTGATTCAGTAATGGTTGTGGTAGACCGATTTTCAAAGATGGCACACTTTGTACCATGTAGGAAAACCAGTGATGCTACTTACATAGCACATCTTTTCTTTACTGAGATTGTGCGGTTGCGTGGACTTCCAAGATCCATTATCTTTGACAGAGATGTAAAGTTCACAGGTCATTTTTGGAGAACTCTATGGAAAAAGTTGAATACCCAGTTGCAGTTCAGCTCCGCTTATCATCCACAGACGGATGGTCAGACGAAGGTAGTAAATCGAAGTCTGGGAAATTTACTTCAAAGTTTAACAAGTGAAAACTCTCGGACTTGGGACTGTGTACTTGCTCAGGCGGAATTCGCATACAACGATTCCCCTAACCGCAGCACAGGCTACAGTCCGTTCTAGATTCTGTACAGCATGCATCCGCGAGGATTGGATGAAGTACGATATTTGGGGAAACTTGAGAAACGAAGCACTGATGGGGAGGATTTCGCCCAAGCAATGAGTAACTTGCATGAACAGGTCAAACTGAAATTATAGGACAACAGTCAGAGGTATAAACAGCGAGCTGATACAAAGCGTCGGGAAGTTCAGTTCAACGTAGGGGATGAAGTCCTTGCGTACTTACGTAAGGAACAGTTTCCAAAACGAGAGTACAGCAAGCAAAAATTCAAGAAAATCGGGTCCTCTAAAATCATTCGCAAATTTTCTGCAAACGCCTATGAACTACATTTGCCACCATGGATCGATATTTCCCCTATTTTTAACGTGGCAAATATGTTTCCTTATGTCACTGATTTAACAGATATTACAGCGGCAAAGCCACCACGGGACACCAATTGTGAAGGAGATTCATGGGCAAGATAGATGCCAATGGCACCACCCCTTGATATCGAACAGATTTTAGACACACAGGTAGCTAAGCGCACACGCAGGAAGGATTACTTGCGGTATTTGGTCAAATGGAAGAATCGTCCGATAGAGGACAGCTCGTGGCTTGACGCATCACAGGTACAGAAAGCAGGCTATTCTGTCAACGACCTCATGGAACGGAGCCATGAATTTTTTCCACCCCGGGAGCCTGATGCAGGAGCATCCAGCTCCGAGGAGACAGAAGGTGGTTGACGGTCTCATGGAGAGACAAGAACACACAGTCATACATGCATAGCTGGACAGGTGTTAGACTTGTCAGTTATTTTACTTTATTTATTTGTTTTATTTTTCAGAAGTTCGTTAGGACCAGGTCAATTAAAATTGTGAACTGTTTCTTTTAAATAGGAATTAGTAACAATAAAATAGGTTGATAGTTAATTAGTATCTTTATGAATTGTGTTAGTTAGGAACAGTTAGAAATTGGTGGATAGTTACCCAATTCTGTTGGGGCAGTTCTACCTGAACAAAGAACTGTTGTGCCTCAGGAGAATAAAAGGAAAAAGACAAACAATGTAAGGGATTCCTCAGACAGAGAAACGAAATATGCAGTCATTTCGAAATAAAATTTATTTTCATTTTCACTATTGAATCACCACTGTATAGACAAATTTCATGCATCAATACATAATTCTGTGTAACTAATTTACATTGGAATAATAAAACAGAGAGAATTAACGAGAAGAGCAGAGCGCGGACATATAGACATCACTTCCAGACAGAGGAGAACGATAAATTGCGAGCGCAGACAAACTTCAAGTAACCCATATAACCCTCAAATTATTTATGAAATAAACAAATGCCGGAGTGAAATCAAATAAAGCTATATCGTTTCATTAAACTATTATAAAAAAAGTATACACAGTCTAGGGCGTCTCATGCTCCTTCGAACAAGAACTTCATTAAAAAACAGAACCTTGAAACAGAGTTTCGAACAGGTAAATGATACAAACAGACAACATCCAAATAATTACCATAGTAAGGAAGCACTGAGCAGAAACAGCGTGAACGAGGGTTCTATTAACTAACAACAAAACTACAGGATGAGGGTTCGAAGCAACGAATACCCATCTTACAAAGTTAACCGAATATCGACATACAGGACGAGGGCTTGAAGCCACCAGATACCCATCTTACAGAACAAGGGTTTCGACAACTAAGTAGCAATATTACAGAACGAGGACCGAAGACCAACGTACAGGACTGAAGGAGGGTTACACAGACAAAAATACTATCTGTTTCACCGCTTAGGTGATGGACTAACAACAAAACGAGTCACAGAACTCTATGGCAAACTAATATGGAAAGACCCTACCGGTAGGAAAGGGTTGGAGAGTTCGAACGATTTCCAGAGGCCGTGGAGGCTTCAATCTACCAAGACCAGCTACATTGAGCCTCCTGCAACGAAATAAGAGTCGAATTAGTGCCAATACAGTCACAAATAATCATTAAAAAAACAACAACTGGATGAGGATTGGAGTGCAGAACCTCACCTGGAGCTGACGAGGCGGAGTCGAGAAAACGAAATGACCACCATACCCTGAAGACTAGTAGCGAAGGCGTTAGGGTCGGAGACATAATGGACAAATAAGTTTAGCAAAGAACCAACATTTACCTTGGCAGTTGAGTTGAAGGGCGATAGCTTGGAGGAAACCCTGTCACGGAACGAGCTCATCAATTAAACGAATAGAAACAACACATAACTAGCAAAGCCTATCTAATAAACCATAAATCAACGTATTAACACTGTGCAGAGCAGAGGGTGTCTCTACAGGGCACTATAACCCTACCTCCATAGCCACCGAGGACCTAAGGCATCCATAGAATCAGTGTTGAAAAACCAGAACGGCGGAGTAACAAGAGTTCCCACAGAGCAGAGCAAACATTCGACGCGCGGAGTGTAAAATGACAAATGAGCGGGACAGGGTTGACAAAAGGTAAGTGCCCGTGCGAGAGGAACCGTCAGGTGGAAACCCTAACCGGCGCTACCAGTTAAACATCCCAATAAAATATCTGTTAAACGTACCCCGCATTTAAGTCAACAGTTAATACATTCAGAACGCCAAGTCTTGTCACCTGTGGTTGCGTTGGAAACGGCGGGAGGCCATCAAACCTCCATACAATTTTTTTTTTTCTCATATTTCAGAGAATTTTATAAATATATATATATATATATATATATATATATATATATATATCTTAATTTATCTATATATATCTTATATATATCTATATTCTTTTAATTTCGATTCAAATGTAAGTCCTAATTATGATGGGTGCTAAGTTCAATCATAAGTCTAATGGTATATTTTTCAAATTGTATAGGTTCATGAACATGGATAACTTAAGACATCAAATAAAAATATGTATGCCTCCTTGACTCTTTATTTTTTTATATATATCTTTTTAGTTCTTCTCTACTGGAGTTGAAACCCTCTTTCTTGAAGCTTCAATTTTACTCTGAATTTCAAAGTCATGTTATTGCTCTTCAATTTCTACTTTTACATTTCTAATGCCTTTCCAATTAATATCAACTAACTTATTTTTAAATTCATCTTTATTTTTTATATATATCTCTTTAGTTCTTCTATACTTGGTGGATTTGAAACCCTCTTTCCTGAAGCTTCAATTCTACTTTGAATTTCAACATCATATTATTGCTCCTCAATTTCTACTTTCACATCAGTAATGCCTTTCCGATTAATATCAACTCACTTTTTAAATTCATTTGTATTCCCAGAATATAACTTCCCTAACGATAAGTATTTTATTAACAAGTGTTGCTGAGATCCCTGCCACCGAACATCGCTTGCAACTCATTCTTCACACATAAAGTCATTTCTCTTATTTCTCTTAGTTTATATTTCACGTACTAGTCATTATTCTTATTTTATATTTCATTTGTTAATTTTAATATATTATGGTTCGTTTATAAAAGTACGCCATAGATGTTATTATATAAATTATCTTAGTTTTATATTTAAATAGGTTTATAATTTTTCTAGAGAATTTATTCAGAATGTGGTATGAATTTATTGGAATCATAAATTTGGGTTTCAAACACTACTGTTTCATAGGATTTCAATCAAAGATATAGTTTAAATAACATTTCAAAATTTAATCAAAAATTGTTTGGGCAAATTCTAGTTAAATATTCTGCAACTTAACAATTTAACAACTTTATTTAAAAATAAATATATAATGTAATTTAAGTAGAAAATATTAGGATGTGGATAGTGACACAATTGGCAAAACATACATATTAACAAACCCTATAAAATCCAAATTTATTTTCTAATATATTAAATTTATTAAATTAAAAATTCCAATTTTAAATGTAGATTAAAATTATTTAAAAAAAAAGTTATCTTTTATTTAAATTTAATTTCCAATATTAATTCATTCAACTTATATTAAATATACTATTATTAGAATACTTTTAATATTAATTAAATTATTATATATATATAATATATATATATATATATATATATATATATTATTAATTAGAATTTTAATTAAGATTATCTTAATATATATTTATTTTATATATTATTCGAAATTTTAATTAAACATAACTTTATATCATTATAATTCAAATTAACTTCTCCACTAATGTTTTATTTTTACATATATATTCTTTAAATGTGGTTAAGATTTATTTATCCAAGCTATTGAAAAAAGAGATAAAACTTGAATGAACCAGTGTGAAGGAACTTTCCTCGTATAAAGTTTTGCTCATATAAAGTTAAAATTGATAACTTGGAAAATAGATAAAAATGAACTTTATTCTATTTGTTTTTCTTTTACTATTTTTATGAATAAAGCAAACGCGTTGCTACATAAGATGTTATTCAAAGCAACAACCATAATGGCGGTCACTTGTAATGATAGTCTCTCCCCTTTAGACTCGATTTCAGAGTCTTTGCATTGGATTTAACCGATAAAAGGAATTTAAGCTTTAGGAAAAGTTAGCAATGCCTCAATCACGATCCTTGATTATTAATGTTTAAATTTCGAAGTATTTCCAAATTCCACTATTTCTAAAATATTCCCAAAATCAAGTTCAATATTTTCGTAACTATAAACCAACCATCATCCCTAATGTAGGAGAATTCCAAGAAAATTAATAAATATTTGTACATTCCACGCAAGGAGAAAAGCATATCCATATTTAGAATCATTAAAAATCACTTCTCCATTTTAAATCTGGTCAAGATTTTACTATAAAGATCCCGTGGAGATCTCCTTAGAGAATGGAACTGCCGATGTTTGGATGTTCTAAAGCCATTTATTACACCCCCTTCTTTCTCTTCTTCGTCTTCATCTTCGTGTTCCATAACAGACAAACAGTCTCCATAGAACAACTACCTTCATCACCTTCTCCAACAAATATCTTCCAAACATTTTACGCTTTGCTTCTTTGGCCGTAAATTGATAGCTATATAGAAATATGATTCTCTTCATTTTCGTGAACCTTTCAATTGCAACATAATCAATATTATCTTTCTCTCCTCTTCTGCCTGAAGTATAATATTCCTGAGTGAATCATTACTTTGCCTGAAACTTCTTCTCGCAGTGTGGCGAGTCATGCAATGTTGCGTAACGATAATTTTTATACAGAAGATTAGTTAGGGTTGTGTGGATTACAGAACATTAGCTGAATCACATTATATTCAAAAAAAAATTTATCAACATATAGCAGTGAGGTAATATGAATTAGAGAAGGAATAGTTTTAATTAAGATTATGCTTGACAACAATTCCAGTATTCGAGTTGTGGTCATGGTGCGATGCCTCCGTGCCTATCTCTGGCTTTTGATGCAGGCAGACTCTAGCTTATCATAAAAGTGGCGTTTGGCATTATGTATCTATCGTCTCTACGTTGCTTGTTCTTCCATGTAAACAAAACCTCAAAGTTGTACACATGGTTGACTTAAACTTCCAACTTCCAAACAAAAGAAGTTAATAGTGTTGTTGACATAAAATAAATCATCTATCAGTTACATTAACAAAGTAAAGACCTCCATACAATTTGGTTCAAAATTAAGGAAGGTTGTAACTCTTAGGTTACTCGAAAATATGGAAACGAAATTTAGGAATGACACACACATCACAAACGTGAGCCAATCGTTACCTCGAGGCTTCCTAAGCAGGGTTGCTAAACATTCATTAAATAAACAATCAAAATATATATATTATAAGAGTCTATTTAGTTAGGGATATCAAAAAAATTCCTAGAAAATATTATATAACTCCTAAATACACACATAATCAGAACTACCTAACGAATCCATTCTCCATTATTTTTATGATTCCCCTTAATGGAAAAAGAAATTATTTGCACATCTAAGATCTTTGTAAACAACTCAAATTACATTTTCCCAAGGGCCTTTGTGAAAATATCATCAACATTTTAAGAAGTATTACAATATTCAAGAAAAAATTATTTAGATTGCCTCTTCTCTCTAACAAAATTAAACTGAGCATCAACATTCTTTTCTCTTGCATCATACATTGGATTGTTTTCCATCTTGATCGAACTCTAGCTGTCACATTTGATCACAATAGCATTCTTTTGTTTTTCTCCAACATGAAAAACTCTCCCCAACCAAAAAAATTCACAAATTTTTGCACACAAATCTTATATTCTACCTCAGTAGATAACAATGATACAGTTGGTTACTTCTTATTGCTCCCTAAGAAAATCTCAAATTCAATGCTAAAGGTATAACATGTATTATATCTCCTATAATCTGGATTACCAGCCCACTGTGAATCTTAGTAACCTATCAACTCACCATCAAATGGATCAATATAGTTACGACCAAAATCTATTGTTCCTTTAAGGTACGTGAGTACATCTTTCATTGGTCTCTAATGGCTTTCTAGAGGTGTTGCCAAAAATTGACTTAGCGCACTAATAGAGTATGCTATGTTAGGTCTCGTTGTATTAATATAATTCAAGCTTCCCACTAGTTGTCTTTACATTGTGCCATCATACTCCTTTGAGCCATCATCAAACTAAAGTTTTACATTCTATTGCATTGGAACAAAATCATTTTTACGCTAATACATCTTGATCTTTTTAAGCTATTCTCTAACACACTTACCCTTAGTAACAAAAGTCTCATCAACATATCTCCAAACTTCGAGACCTAGACACCAAGATCTTTCATCTCAAATACTTGTGACATCTTCATCTTAATTCGATCAATTAGTTTTACTAAATTTCCTATAGTAACTAAATCATTAACATACAAAGAAATTAGTATTACATGTTCCTTTGCATCAAATTTGGTATAAATATTTGCATCGCTTTAACTGCTCATAAAACCTGGTTGAAGAAAGAAGGAATGTATCTTCACATACCACAACCTAGGTGTTTGCTTTAGCCCATACAAATATATTTTTAATATGAAAACTAAATGTTCTTGCCCCTATCGCCCTTTAGGTTGTGCAAATACACCTCCTCCTTTAAATTTCCATTTAGAAAAGCCTATTTTACATCTAATTGGTGAAAATTCGAATGGTACTTTGTAGCTAATGTAATTAAAAATATAATAGTTTTTAGTACAGCTACAAGTGCAAATGTTTCTACATAATCAATGCCCTCGTTTTCTGAATACCCTTTTACCACAAATCTAGCTTTATATTTATCTATTCTTTTAAACTTGTATTTGTATAACCATTTACATCTTATGGGCTCTTTGCCTTTAGATAGTTCATTCAATTACCAGGTTTTGTTTTTAATTATAGAGTCATATTATTCCTTCATTGATTTTCTCCACTCTTCATGTTCATTAGCTTCATTAAGCTCGTGGGTTCTATGACATTTAAAACACTACTGATCAAGGAATAATCCTTATGCCTTTCAAGTAGGTGAATATATTGAGTAGATCTCCTTGGCACTTCACTATCTTCAACCCTATTCTCTGAGGCTACTTCTCCACCTTTAGGTGGACAATGCCTATTGGTGATGTCCATATCACTAGATTCTTCCTCAAGATTTTTCTGTTGTTGATGAGTGTATTCTTCTTATGCTTTATGTCTTCAAATTTGGGAAGTATGTGCCATCTTTCATAATTGTTGTCCTAGCTATCTTCATCTATTTTATCATGGAAAACTACATCTCTACATGCAAACACTTTGTGAGTGGAGTGATCA
The DNA here is from genome assembly GCA_000404065.3 of Pinus taeda. Lineage (NCBI taxonomy): Eukaryota > Viridiplantae > Streptophyta > Pinopsida > Pinales > Pinaceae > Pinus > Pinus taeda. Next base: position 15,391 of record APFE030791770.1, read on the forward strand.
AACATTTTATAAGCTTTAAACTCTAAACAATATCTGATGAAAATACATTTAATATCTTTAACATCTATTTTCTTTCTATTCTCCTTCGAAATATGTGCTAGGGACTTATACCTAAATACCTTGAAATAAAGAATGACTGGTTTAAAACAATACAAGGATTCAAATTGGGTCTTAAGATCAAGATACCTTGTTGGACTTATATTATTTAAATAAACAACAATACAAATGGCCTCTGCCCAAAAATCATTTGAAGGATTCTTACCTTTGATCATAATCCGTGCACACTCCACCAATGTTTTGTTTTTACTTTCTACAACATCATTCTATTGTGGAATGTAGGGTATTATAAATTGCTGCACTATTCCATGATCCATGGAGTACTTCATGGAGTTCTCGAACCTATATTCTCGCCCTTGATCTCAGCAAAGAATCTTTCCTAGAAATAGCCTTTGGAACATATTAGAAGAGCTAAAGGTTCCTTTTGAGTTGAGAGTTGCCACTATAAGGTTATACGAGAATGTAATTGCCAAGTTAAACAACAATGACTGGTGGTTGAAAGATATTAAGCGTAATATCAGAGTTAAACAAGGTTGTCCCCTCTCCCCTACCCTATTTGGCATTTACATTGACAAGCTAGAAGGTTGCTTAGAGGAAGCAGGATGTGCTGGCACGATCTTAGCTGGGATAGTCATCATCCTTCTTCTCTACGCTAATGATATTATTCTTCTCGCAAGGTAACCATCTGATATTGATAAGAAACTTATACTTCTTTAAGGATTTCTGCTCTACCATGGGTATGATTGTTAACATTGACAAAACAAAAGTTATGATTATCAAGTCCAAGAAGGACACTTATGATAATTTTATGTATGGCAACAGTAACTTGGAGGAAGAGTCTTCCTACAAGTACTTAGGAATTGATATTCATCACAAGCTCAACTAAAAATATAGCATTGAGAAAAGGATTAATGGGGGATGGAAAGCTTATTTTGGTCTTCAAAATAATTGTAAAACAACAAACCTCATAATGTGGGATAGAAAGAAGTTCCTCTTTGAAACTTTAGTCACTCTGGTTATCTTATATAGATGTGAGGTTTGGGATTATAGCATCTCTAGAGAATCCTAGAGAAATATTGAAAGTAACACACCCTATCCTATTGTAAGCTATGGTCAGGCTTATGTTGTACAAGCACAAACTCAATAACATAGGAGACCATAAACTTCCTAAGCTAGCTTTAAATTCCAGTGAAAACCACCTAAGGCTCAAATGAGGTTGTTATAAAGACACCAGGGCCTGGTTAAACCATTGGGAGATCGATGAGAATGTTGCATTGTAAAACATTAATAACAATAAAAATATTGTTACTTCTAAGTTCAAATAAAAAACATGGTGTGAGAAAGATTTAGCAACTAAAAGAAAATTACAATATTACAAGGAGGTCATCAACCCCAAGCCTCCTCCGT
>APFE030791770.1:16864-36253 GCA_000404065.3 Pinus taeda
ACTTGACAACGGCCCCCCACTTAAAGGACTTAGGAAGGCAGAATAAAGGTGGGTGTTGCCTTCTCTTTTTAGCCCTGTCTTGTTCCCTTCTCGCTAACCCGCTTGCTTTCGTTCTATCACTGCCTTGCTTCCGTGGCTTGCTTGCCTTATGAACTGCCATTCTGTTGTCCCAGTAATCCATTCTGTTAGTAAGGTTATCCCTTAGTTAGGTTATCCCCACCAAGGCGAAGCACCTTACCTTCTAGCTATTTGAGGAAAATAAATAGAGGATGCGAAGCGCGGTTTATAAGCCTCCTCCAATAATAGCTTGGTTGCTAGATACGGCATAGTTAGTTATATATGTCATTATGCTATCTCGCCGAGGTGCACATCTGGTTCCTATCTCGAATGACGTAATTACGTATATAATGAATGCCAGCCAAGACAATGAGTAAGTGACTGCATGTGAGGATGCTCCCTCTACAATGAATGAGGATGCCCCCGTAGATGAACGTCCTGATGGGTTGTTATCGAGTAGGAGGCTAGAACCGTGCCTCTGGTCAATTTCAAAGTTTGAATCTCTGGCTTATCTATTCTTTGGTCGTTCCTCCCACCTTACTCAACTAGAGATAAAACTTACCCAACCTTACATAGAACCCATTTAGTCAGGAAGACCCTTTGAGGGAGGCCACTATGAAGAACCCCCCACTCCTTGCTTTCCAAACAAGTTACCCACCTGAATCACTTCACTATACCTGCCTGGTTTCCCTATACCACAAACTTCATGAAGCGGGAGGTATCGCTAGGAACTCCTTTATATTCTACGAGCGGGATGGCATTATTACGTGCCGCTCTTAGGAAAGGTTCCAGGTCTGTCTCAGGCATTAGTACAAAGGCGTATAATTACTCTCCCTATAGGCCAACCTTGAAGTATTTCAATTACGAGGTACAAGGCGGTGTGGGAGAAAGCACCTTTGAACTGCCCGCTTTCACTCATTATCCTACCTGCCCCTACGCTTCGCTAAGTATGAACTTCTCTTTATGGCTTTCAATGGATTCAAAGGTAATTTGTGATGCTTCTATGGTCACTTAATACATTGTTAGTAAAAGTTGTCAGAAATCGATGAAAGGTGACTTAAAGAATAATGGCAAAATAAAATATTTAGAACTATTGGTGTGGGGACATGGAAAAGCTAGGATTGCCAGATAGTTCGCTGGTGGGTGGGATGCTAACTAGAATGCGGCTGGCTGGTTGGTCGAGCTTGCTTTTATAGAAGATCAAAAGTATCTCTCCATTTTAACTAGCTCAAATAAGAAAATTAATATAGGCAAGATTAGAACGAACTCTCATGAGCTCCATAGTGAAATAGGTCGTTGGGCAGTTCTGAAAACACCATGGATGGAAAGGTTCTACCATCTCTGTGAGAATACAAACATCGAGGATGAAAATAACATCCTCTTAGAGTGCCCTGCCTACAACCACATTAGATCTTAGTTTCAAAATCTATGTTGCAATATTGACCTTCCTAGCCTTTTACGTTGTCAAAATTACAGTGAGCTCGGGAAGCTCTCCAAGCTTTTTGAGCATAGGAATAAAATCTTATATCAAACTAAATATTTTGTTTCTTTAGGTATGATAGACAAAATCTTTGTCTCAGTGGAAGTTAACCATCATCACCATCATCATCATAAAGTTCCTTGTTTGCTTCTCTGCCATGTTTTTGAATTCTTTGAAATACTAAAAAACATCACTCTTTTTCCTGAGGAATTACACCTAGGTGCACCTTGTGTAATCATTAATGAACAACAGAAAATTAGAAGTACCTCCTAGGGATCTAGTCTGTATGGGTCCACAAGCATCATAATGCACAAGTTCTAATACATGTTTTCTTCTCCTATCATAATCTAAGGGGAATTGTTGTCTATTAATTTTTCCTAATGCACAACCTTCACAAGTAGCATACTCATTCTTTAGCATATACAGTCCTTCAACCATTATTTGTTTATGCAATAAGAACAAATCATGATAATTGATATGACCATACCTTTGGTGCCAAATAATTACAATTAACATAACAATAGAAGTCAATTCTTGATGACTCTTGTTGGTGACATAAAGCTTGTACATGCCTCCAACTTTGATTCCTAAAGCAACATTTTTGTAGTGACCTATCTCGTCATTTACTATGCAATGTGTTTGGAAGAATTCAACCTTCAGATTCTGCTCTATAATTGTGGACATAGAAACTAAATTTTTCTTAATCCTGAGCACATACATAACATTATGAATTCACCTAATATTTCCATTTTTTAATGTCACTAGAATATCTTTGTATCCCATGTTCTGATGTGCATGATCATCTCCAACGTAGATGTTTCCACCATTGCTTATTTCCTTTAAGTTTTTGTACTAGTCCTTATTTCATGTCATGTGAATCGAAATTCCAAAGTCCATAGAAAAAAGTTAACATCATCCGTTTCAGTACACAATGCAACATTAGACGTAAATAGCTTAATATTTTTAATGTTACAATTTAGGCCTTCTCCTGAAAAATGACCTGAATGTTTTTTTGCTTATTATGCATAGATCCATCACTTTTCTTCTTATAAGATTCTCTAGAAATATTCCCACTTCTACCACAATAGAAAAGTTTTATTTCAGAATCATTTCTAACAGATGGCCAATGGTGCTAAAACAAGATTTTAAGGCTTTAAATTCTTGCAACTCTCTTCTTCCTGCATCAATATACCTATCAATTCCTCAAAGGCGTGAGCTTTCTCCTTTGTTGCAAGCCCTGTAATGAACATTTGATTATCCTTTGACATTCCATTTAACATGATTGCCACAAGATAAATATTAAATACAATTTATCCTATATCTCCAGTTTATCTTTCAAGTGTTTAATTTGTAATACAAAGACACTAACATATTTCTTTTCTTCCATTTTGATATATAGGATTTTACTTTTTAGAAAGAGGACATGATTTGTACTTTTGGTCTCATACAGATCCTTAAATGTAGTTTAGGTTTCATTATAAGTCTTGCAATAACAAATATGCATAATTATATTATTTTTCATGGGCATTCTTAATAATAACTTTTATTTATTCTCCCCCTTTTCCAAGTCCTCAATCGATGCATTTGTTGTGCCTACAATAGGTTTTTCTTCTTCTCCTTTTGTAATGGTCCAAATGCCATAGCCTTCCAGTAGTGTTTGCAACTTTATTTTCAAGTTAACACAGTTGTTGCCATCCAATTTATTAGCTTCATTCAAGTGGATTACTGAATTTTCCGTAAAATCCAAATCTCAATAACACACAACTACTTGCTCCACACTTCACAAGAACCTCCAGTATTTCCATGTATTCGTGATCAACAAATCCATGACTCCAAAAACTACCAAGGTGGGGTTCCATGCTCTGCTCAAATTAAATCTAAAGAGAGTCTCAACAACTTTTCTTAATAAATGTTGTACAATCTACCAAATTTGTGCACTATACAATTGACTCAGGGTGCACAATTCGACTCTAATCTTTCTTCGCCTAACAAATCAAAACTGGACTTGCCTCCTCAAATGGAAAATGTTACCTTCCAATGCAATCATGCTACCACACATTAATTTGGAAGAGCTTGACTCTGCCAATAGATCCTCACACATGCACTCACCAAAAGAGTAGGTGCCCGCTCACTAGTCTGTCTCAGCCACAAAGGCTCACCATACCAATTTCTACCACAAGGGCTCACCCCACCAATCTTATACACAAGGGGTCAACTCAACCTTAATGCTCTAATACCAACTCTAAAATATCGAAGACAAAATTAAGGAATGGACCACACAACGCAGAGGTGAGTCAAGTTGCACCTAGAGGCTTCCCAAGCAACACTACTAAACATTAATTGAATAAAAAATTATAAGATATAAATATTATAGGAGTCCATTTAGTTAGGGAGATCAAACAAACTCCTGGAAAACAAGGTGTAACTCTTAAATACAGACACAATTAAAACTGCCTAACAAATCCATTCTCCGTTATTTTCAAGTAGGTTAATAATATAAGCTCACATATCTATGAACTTCTATAAATTTGTTTAATCAGGATACGAGATCCCCATCGAAATTGGTGATCCTGTGAAATTTGGAAAGTAATCAAGACATGGGACACATGTCAAGAACCGTGAAATAAGACATACAAATTTATAAGCTAATGAAATGCTATGAATTTTTTTTAATTAAAATAGAAATACTTTAATTATTTATAAAGTTAAACATTACCACTTGTCATCCTTAATGAAAAACTAATCATGGTCTATAGGAAAATTTATTGCTAGAGTCCTACCTTGGCATGCTCTAATAACATGATTGTAGAATTTCTAATGCTTTTGGTTACAACAATAACTAATAAAAATATATTTGACCAAATTTGCTTCATGTTTCCTTCTATTTTTCTTTAGAGTGTGAGGGGATATTTTATTCACGAAAAATATCAAATAATTAACAACTAATTCATATTTGATGAAATGTGGACAAAACAATTTATGCTCTAAAAACTTGGTTCAGCTTCTATTCTATACATGCACAACTATACTTCTAGCTTTGGCCGATAAACTATTAGAGAAATCCTTATCATTAAACATGTTTCTGTCGCACTAAATAATGGTTTTCTTATTCCTCTCAATGAAAACATCTTTCTAAGGGATATGTCGAACTGTGCACTAATTTTTAATTCCATTATCTTTATAATTCCTTAGGAATTCCATTGAATTGCAGTTCCCCCTTCATTTGATATAAAAATATGAACATCATAACCTATCTAATTTCCAACCATATTTCTCTACGCTTTGAAATATTTTTAAAATACCACTTTTATTTCTTATGAAATAGATCCCCAAATCTTGTTTTTATTGTTTAATAATTTTATAAAATAGGAAACTCTCCTAATTAATTTTGGTCCACATAAATTTGTACCACTAATTCAAGAAACATTATTCACCTTTCATTGATCCTTAATCATGAAAATTTATTTTATCTTTTCTATTCTTATTAGAATCACATTCTTGTATAGTTTTTTATGCACGACCATCACATTCAACATAATCCTTCATAAAATCGGAATAAGCTCCATTGTATTTTATGTTCGCAGTGAAACTAGATGTTTAATATTTAGATGATTGTACCCTAAGTTTCATAGTTTTTGTATATTCACAATTGTCACTAAAAAATCATTATGACTCTCAATAGTAATATCAAGTTTGTAGATGTCTCCCACTTTGACTCCTTATATCACTTTGCAGCAATCTTGAATATTCTTCACATGACAACAACACTTCAAAATTCCAATTTTAAAACTAGATTTATATTTGTTGAGACTAAGATTAGATTTTTCATCGTGCTTGATACATACCATACATTTATTTATTTTTATTACATGGATATTTTAAAAAATTACACACACATCACCATATAGTTTTATTAGATGAAATTGATCATCACCTACATAGATTTTAACATTTTCAATTTAACTATGATGAGTTTTAAATCAATCTCTAGTACATTCATATCAATAAATGCTCCGAAGCTGATAAATCATGCCATTGAAATAAACTAATCCACCCACATCACTGAATATATTAGTTGCCTCTTATTCTTTATCAAGAAAGATCTTCTTTAACAAATATGTTTTCTACAATCATAAGCATAATGTCAAAACTTATCAAATTAATTATTGTATTTAGACTTAAACAAATATTTTTTCTAAAATCATAAATATAGTGTCAAAACTTGTGATTAGTTATAAAGTTCCATTCTTTCTCATAAAATTAGTGATTTTTAATTAATCCCACTTAGATACATTTTCACCTCACGTTTACCCCTATTGTTCTCTACCCATATATTTGCCTTCACTCACCTATTTCCTTTAGCCAATAACTAAACTTTTAAATCCTTAAATTTATTACTAACATTTTTCATCCTTTCCTCTTCTTCCATAAGGATGCTAATCAAATCATCTAATAAATGTACCTTCTCTTTTTCTACAAGAATAGTGATGAATATTTGATATTTATATAATAGAACATTTAATATTGCAGTAGCTAAATCGATACTTGACATCTTCTCACCAATATAGTTCAATTCAACTTTTATAACCTTTATTCACATTAGAGAATCATTAACCCTTTAGTCTTTTACCAATTCAATGAAACAAATTAATGATGTGGCCAGCCCACGTGGTCCCACGCCAGCACAATCCTTCGCGGTCCTTCGCTGATATTCGGGTAATGAATATGGTTTGATTTGCAATTGAATGCGGTAGGTGATTATAAATCAACCCACAGTACTTACCTGTCCTTGCTGCGACACCTGTCCTCCTCGAAGCTGCCGAACCCTAATCTCCTTACTACCTTTTTACTTTGTCAATTCGCGCTCATTTGGTCATTTTCACCTCATCGTTTTGCTGCTCTGTGGTTTTGTTCTGAAGCTCGGATCCATCTCTGGTTGCTATCTGTCTGTGGTGATACACTGTTAAGTTTCTGATGGTTTATTGGCTAAACGATGTGGTTTGATGTTGTATTCTCGTCCGTGTATCCGACTCAGGCTTTATGGGTAAGTTGTGGCTCTTTTACTTGGCATTCTGCTTGTTCTTCGTGACTATGCTCAGTCGACTGGTTCTACTTCTGTATTTACTGTTTGTCTCAGTCAATGGCGCTATAATTTTGTGGTGATTACTGGTGTTGAGGGTTTCTGGTTTGCCCAGTTGACAGTGTGCAGTTCGTTGGTCTGCAACCTGGGATTTCTCCGGCACTCGGCTCTGTGCTCAGGTAATTCACTGGTTCCCTGCTATAGTTCTCTGTTTTCTATTCGAGCTGTGTCTAACAACACTCGGCCCCTCCGTAGTCAAGGTTTCGCTTCGTTTCGGTGTGTTGTGGACTTGGTTCACTTTCAGGTATGGCTCTCCCCTTTTGCCATACATGGCTTCGCTTCTTACTAATTCGTTTTTGACCTTACGGTTTCATTTCTGGTTCGAGGGTTTTAATTTGACAATAAACCCTAACTTAATTCCTTTGCAATGGTTGCAGGTGACCGGTTCCGTGGCTCTCGCAAAGAGTTTGGTCAATATTCTTCCGGGTAGTTCTGTTCTTACCTTGGTTGATTTTGTGGCTCTTTGGTTTGCATGTGTCTGCCTGTGTCTATAGTCTGTATACTTGAATTCTTCCGTGGCTCTCTGCTCTTGTTGTAGTTATCGGCGTCTGTATGGTCAATAGCTGTAGCATTTAATGTTTTTGGTTGCTCCAACCCGTAGCCGTAGTGTAGAGGTTTGCTGTAGGTTCTGTTAGTGGATGATTCGGTTCATCGAACCCTCATCACACGATTCATTCATGTAATTTTAAATTTGACAGGTCTGCAATGTATTATACTGGAATACGTAATCTACGATTAACTTCGATGTTGTTGCTTACCCGGTTTCGACTGTGGGTCGTTGTTTTCTTCGGCACTATTCGGTTCCTTTCGCCTGTGGCTCACTCTCGGTCTTGGCTTATCTTTAGACTTGTGGTATTTGGGATATCGGTCATGTATTTGCCTGCAATGATATTGGATATGCAATAATATATATGTGAACTTCTTTTGTGAGTCTCTGCCACTGTGCTTGCCTGCATGAATTTAATTGTACAAAAATATATATAGAAATTTCTAATACAGAGGACTTATGTATTTCATTCATACATCTATTTGTGCACAGAATTTAGATGAAGGGAATTTGACATATATTTCTCTATTTCTCTCTTTCAATTTCTTAGTTGTTGAACCCATCTAGGGTATTTGGTCTGTTCTTTTATACAATAGTTACAGGCAGTTAGATAATTGCAGATAGTTATTCCTTACAGTTTGTCAGATGGCTATTCTATTACAGTTTGCCTGGCAGTTACTACAAACTTACTTTACCTGTCTATTTGTTTGTTTTCCTTGTCTCTTTGGTCCCACAAGGGTTTGCTGTTGACATTGCTTATTGGTATTAATCTAATTCTAACAACTATAATTAATACCTGTTACTACAGTAAAGTAAAATAAAAAAATAAAAATTAACCAACAGAATCTAAATGCTCTAGTTGACATTGGAAGAAATTAAATAAAAATGTAAGAACTCTGATAGACTTGCTGTCCATTTGTCGAACTGTTCATCTTTCCCAATCTCCTTCAGAAACTTTGTCCGCCCTTTCTCGGTCTTCACCCTGTCGACCAGATGCTCCTGCATCAGGCTGCCAGGGTAAAAGAGAGTTCTCGTGGCTCCGTTCCATGAGTTCTTCCACCGAGTAGCCCGCCTTCCGAATATGTGTCTCGTCGAGCCAGGAACTGTCCTCCATTGGACAGTCCTTCCACTTGACGAGATAACGCAGATACTCCTTCCTGTGTATCTTCTTGGCTACCTGTGTGCTGATGATTCCTTCGATCTCATGGGTCTTGATCGACGGTAACTGTTTCTTCCAAAGACTGCTCTCGAACTGGGTGTCCCATTGTGGCTGTACCATTTTTTCGTCTTCCGCCTGGGCATGATATGGGAACAGGTCTGCCACGTTGAATATGGCTGATATACCTATATCAGGTGGCAGCTGAATTTCATATGCATTCGCTGAAAACTTGCGAAGAATTTTGCATGGGCCGATTTTCTTAAACTTCAGTTTGTTATACGTACCCTTAGGAAACCGTTCCCGACGCAAATGCGCAAGGACTTCGTCTCCAATCTCAAAATGTGCCTCACGCCGTTTGATGTCTGCATGCTGTTTATATTTCTATGTGCTGTCCTGTAATCTCAATTTAACTTTCTCGTGCAGTTCACTCATTGCTTCGGCAAAATCTTCCCCGTCTGCACTCCTCCTTTCTAGATATCCTAAGTCGCGTAATTCATGTACTCCCCATGGATGCATACCATATAAGATTTGAAATGGGCTCAGACCTGTGCTCCGATTAGGTGAATTGTTATAAGCGAATTCTGCCTGGGCAAGAGCTCGATCCCACAATCGTGAGTTTTCCCCTGTCAAACTTCGCAATAAGTTGCCCAAACTCCTGTTCACCACCTCTGTCTGTCCATCAGTCTGTGGGTGATACGCAGAACTGAAATTTAACTGTGTGCCCAGCTTTTTCCACAGGGTGCGCCAAAAATGTCTTGTAAATTTTACATCCCTGTCTGAAACTATAGTTTTTGGTAAGCCATGTAATCGAACTACTTCTGTGAAGAAGAGATGTGCCACGTTTGTGTCGTCGCTAGTCTTCCGGCACGGAATGAAATGAGACATCTTTGAAAATCTATCCACCACCACCATCACTGAATCATATCCCCGTTGCGTTCTAGGCAATCCTAGGACAAAGTCAATGCTGACTGAATCCCACGGCCTGCCTGGAACTGCTAGGGACGTATATAACTCAGTATTCTGGCTGTGCCCTTTCGCCAGTTGGCAGATTTTACACCTGGTTACATACCTCTATACGTCCCGACTCATTTTCGGCCAGTAATAAAAATGTCCTAGCTTTTCCAATGTTTTATCAACGCCAAAATGTCCCGCTAAACCTCTGCTATGTTTCTCTTTTGCTAGATTTTCCCTCATCGGACAATCCGGAATACATAGCTGTCCACCTCGAAATAACAATCCTTCCTGTAAATTAAAATCTAGCCATGGGCTTGTATTTCTTAAGACAGGATTTTGGCATGCCTCAAAGGCTTCCTTGAAATCCACGTCCAACTGGTACAAATCCTTCAAATACTCAAACCCCATCACCTGTATGCCGCTTTCCTGTAAAAGTAAGGCTCTTCTACTTAAATCATCCACCACTTTGTTGGCTTGCCCACTTATGTGCTTCAACACGAAAGTAAAACTTTGTAGGTACTCCACCCACTTGGCGTGCTTATGGCTCAATTTGTGCTGCTGTGTTATGTACTGTAACGCAAAATTATCAGAGAACAAAATGAACTCATTACCTAGTAAGTAGTGCCTCCAATGCTTCAAGGCTTGAACCACTGCATAGAACTCTTTGTCGTATGATGAATACTTCTGCCGACTTTCATTTAGTTTCTCACTAAAGAACGCCACTGGTTTGTCCTCTTGACTGAGTACAACGCCAATAGCTGTCCCGCTTGCATCACACTGAACCTAAAAAGGTTTGCTAAAATCGGGCAGCCTCAAGATTGGCCTCTCCGTTATTTTCTGATTCAGAAGTTGGAAACTGTCTTCTGCTGCCTTAGTCCAGCAAAAACGGTGGCTGGCCTTTTTGATGGTCTCTAGCATTGGCGCGTAGATTTCACTAAAATTCTTAATGAACTTTCTATAAAGACTTGCTAAACAGTGAAAGCTACATACCTCGAATAAACTCTTTGGTGACGGCCAACTCATGATCGTTGTAATCTTTTCTGGGTCCATTTTTAACTCATTCTCCGCCACTACGAATCCCAGATAAATTAACTCCTTCTGTAGGAAAGTGCATTTCTTCAAATTCATCAGCAATTTGTTCTGCTGCAGCTTCTCGAATGCTCTTCGAATATGTTGAAGGTGCTCTCTTTTCGTCCTGCTAAAAATTAAAATATCATCCAGATAGACTATCACGAATTTTCCAATAAATTCCTTTAACATTTCGTTCATTAGTCTCATAAAGGTACTTGGAGCGTTACTCAACCCAAACGGCATAACGAGCCATTCGTACAGTCCTTCGTTGGTCTTGAATGTTGTCTTCCATTCGTCTCCTTCTCTAATTCTAATCTGATGATACCCACTTTTCAGATCAACTTTTGTAAAATATGCTGCCCCACTAAGGCAGTCCATCATGTCATCCATCGTAGGCAAGGGAAACCTGTATCGGATGGTGATCTTGTTTATAGCCCGCGAATCTGTACACATTCGCCACTCTCCACCCTTCTTGGGCGCAAGGACTGTAGGTACTGCACAGGGGCTTAAACACTCTCTGATCAGTCCCTTATCTAACAACTCCTGCACTTGTTTGCGTACTTCTTCATTGTCCTTTGGACTCATTCTGTACGCTGCTTTGTTCGGTAAGCTTGCTCCTGGTATAAAATCAATGTGATGGCTAATGCTCCTTTTAGGAGGCAACTTATCAGGTAACTCATCAGCCGCAATGTCTTGAAATTCTTCTAACAGCTCTTGTACTTCCCTAGGGAATTCTATTTTCTCTAGGTTCAGTAATATTGGCTTCATTCTCCTCACAACTGCAAAATTAATTTCAGTTTCATCAATCTGCTTTATGAACTATTTTCCTCCCATTAATAACGCCTTTGTTCCACTTGATTCTGCTGAATCTCCCTCTTTGATGGGTATGAGTGTGTGTTTGACCCCATCCTTTGTAAACTTATAACAATTCGTTTTCCCATCGTGTGTCACCTTCTTGTCATACTGCCATGGTCTTCCGAGCAGTATGTGGCACACGTCCATGGGCATAATATCACAGACCACTGTATCGTGGTACTTGCCAATGCAAAACTCTACCTCGCATTGTTCGTCAACCAACAGCTGGTGGCCTTTCTGTAGCCACGACACCTTGTAAGGTGTGGGGTGCTTCAGCCGCTTCAACCCTAGTTTTTCCACCATCTCAGTGGTAACCAAGTTATCCGTACTCCCGCTGTCTATTATCACCTTGCAACATTTCTCATGCGATTTACAGACTGTCCGAAACAGTGACTTCCGCTGTGTTGGTTTAGCCACTTCCTTGGTTGGCTTTAACAACACTTTATTCAAAAGCAATGCTTCTCCCATTTCTGCCATATCCTCCACTTCCCGTGGTTCTGCTTCAGCTTCTTTAGGCTGAATCATAAATGTTCCTCTCTGACCTGTCTGCTCAACTTCTGGGCACTCAAACGATCGATGTCCCCATTTTTTACACCTGTAGCACTGGAAACTAGTCCCCCTTCCGCGGCCATTCCCTCGTCCTCGCTGATATGATCGACCTCCTCTGGTTCTGTCTCCTTTGTTTGCTGTCCCTGAAGTTTTTGAGCTGCTGCCTTCTTCACTGTTCGCAGCACTCTTTCCTCTTCTGTAGGACTGTCCTCGTCCTCTACCATTTCCTCTTCCTCTCCTGTTATTCTGTTTCCTATTAATTTTCTCCTCAGCCTTCACAGCACTCTGAAAGGCTTCTTCAATACTTCGGGTAGAAATAATGCTAATTTCATCCAGGATCTCCATCCTCAAACCGTTGACATACCTCGCTGTCTTTTCTGGAGTCTCATCTGTATAACCAGCACGTAGATTTACCTGGTAGAACTCTTCCGTGTACTCTTTGACAGCCATACCCTTCTGTCTCAAATTCTGTACTCGCCGACATAGTTCAACCTGGTAATCTTTCGGCAGAAATCTGCCCTTCAGTTTCGCTACCATCCTTGACCAGTTTCGTATGGGTAATTTGTTCAGTGTCTTTCTGTCTGCTTGGACATTATCCCACCACAAGAGGGTATGTCCTTTCAACTTAGTAGCAGCGAACTTGACTCTCTTATCCTCCTTAACTTCCTCATTCTCGAAATATTTATCTAGTTCGCTTATCCAATCTAGTAGGATATCAGCAGACAGACTGCCATCATAATTTGAAATTTCTGTTTTTGGTTTTCTACTGGCCAATAAGATTGAACACAGCAGTCTCAATTCTGGAGCTTCTTCATGAGACCCGTCTACAGCAGCTACTACTTCTTCCTCACTGTCATCTCCCAATTTTGGGTCTCTTTGTCTACCCTCTTCCACTACTTCCAAGCGAGCTGTAAGAATTCTAATATGTTCTCTTAATCCTTCATCTGCTCCCCTACGTGCACCTCTTCCACGCCCTTGCCTTGGTGCTTGTCCTTCTGCCATCTTCCTCTAAATAATAATAATAAAAAAAAACTACTATGATACCAATTGATGTGGCCAGCCCACGTGGTCCCACGCCAGCACAATCCTTCGCGGTCCTTCGCTGATATTCGGGTAATGAATATGGTTTGATTTGCAATTGAATGCGGTAGGTGATTATCAATCAACCCACGGTACTTACCTATCCTTGCTGCGACACCTGTCCTCCTCGAAGCTGCCGAACCCTAATCTCCTTACTACTTTTTCACTTTGTCAATTCGCGTTCATTTGGTCATTTTCACCTCGTCGTTTCGTTGCTCTGTGGTTTTGTTATGAAGCTCGGCTCCGTCTCTGGTTGCTATCCATCTGTGGTGATACACTGTTAAGTTTCTGATGGTTTATTGGCTGAACGATGTGGTTTGATGTTGTATTCTCGTCCGTGTATCTGACTCAGGTTTTATGGGTAAGTTGTGGCTTTTTTACTTAGCATTCTGCTTGTTCTTCGTGACTATGCTCAGTCGACTGGTTCTACTTCTGTATTTATTGTTTGTCTCGGTCAATGGTGCTATAATTTTGTGGTGATTACTGGTGTTGAGGGTTTATGGTTTGCCCAGTTGACAATGTACAGTTCGTTGGTCTGCAACCTGGGATTTCTCCGGCACTCGGCTCTGTGCTCAGGTAATTCACTGGTTCCCTGCTATAGTTCTCTGTTTTCTATTCGAGCTATCTCTAACAACACTCGGCCCCTCTGTGGTCAAGGTTTCGCTTCGTTTCGGTGTGTTGTGGACTCGGTTCACTTTCAGGTATAGCTCTCCCCTTTTGCCATACACGGCTTCGCTTCTTACTAATTCGTTTTTGACCTTACGGTTTCGTTTCTGGTTTGAGGGTTTTAGTTTGACAACAAACCCTAACTTAATTCCTTTGTAATGGTTGCAGGTGACTGGTTCCGTGGCTCTCGCAAAGAGTTCGGTCAATATTCTTCCGGGTAGTTCTGTTCTTACCTTGGTTGATTTCGTGGCTCTTTGGTTTGTCTGTGTCTGCTTGTGTCTATAGGCTGTATGCTTGAATGCTTCCGTGGCTCTCTTCTCTTGTTGTAGTTATCGGCGTCTGTATGGTTAATAGTTGTAGAATTTAATGTTTTGGGTTGCTCCAACCTGTAGCCGTAGTGTAGAGGTTTGCTGTAGGTTCTGTTAGTGAATGATTCGGTTCATCGAACCCTCATCACATGATTCATTCATGTAATTTTAAATTTGACAGGCCTGCAATGCATTATACTGGAATATGTAATCTACAATTAACTTCGATGTTGCTGCTTACCCGGTTTCGACTGTGGGTCGTTGTGTTCTTCGGCACTGTTCGCTTCCTTTCGCCTGTGGCTCACTCTCGGTCTTGGCTTATCTTTAGACTTGTGGTATTTGGGATATCGGTCATGTATTTGCCTGCAACGATATTGGATATGCAATAATATATATGTGAACTTCTTTTGTGAGTCTCTGTCACTGTGCTTGCCTGCATGAATTTAATTGTACAGAAATATATATAGAAATTTCTAATACAGAGGACTTATGTATTTCATTCATACATCTATTTGTGCACAGAATTTAGATGAAGGGAATTTGACATATATTTCTCTAATTCTCTCTTTCAATTTCTTAGTTGTTGAACCCGTCTGGGGTATTTGGTCTGTTCTTTTATACAATAGTTACAGGCAGTTAGATAATTGCAGATAGTTATTCCTTACAGTTTGTCAGATGGTCATTCTATTACAGTTTGCCTGGCAGTTACTACAAACTTACTTTACCTGTCTATTCGTTTGTTTTCCTTGTCTCTTTGGTCCCACAAGGGTTTGCTGTTTACATTGCTTATTGGTATTAATCTAATTCTAACAACTATAATTAACACCTGTTACTACAGTAAAGTAAAATAAATAAATAAAAATTAACCAACAGAATCTAAATGTTGTAGTTGACTTTGAAAGAAATTAAATAAAAATGTAAGAACTCTGAGAGAATTGCTGTCCATTTGTCAAACTGTTCATCTTTCCCAATCTCCTTTAGAAACTTTGTCTGCCCTTTCTCGGTCTTCACCCTGTCGACCAGATGCTCCTGCATCAATTAACCTTTTACAAATATTCCTTAATTTCATTAAACATCCTACCCAAATCCAAACCTTTTAGTAACTTCCATGTCTCACTAAACATGATGCACTCCCTCAAATCAAAATTAAGATTGATGATATATTTTATACACAATCTCATTAGAACATTTTCTTTAGTATGCTTTTTCTCTAACTCTTTTGCAAGAGAAGCTTGATTAGCTAGAATTCCAATCACAATTATTTACACTTGGTATCCTTCCTTCTAGTTCATATAATGAAATCAATGTAATTTTTTTACTTATTTATTTATTTATATATATATATATATATATAAATAAAAGAGGAATAAACCAAATAAAAGTTAAAGCAAAATAAAATAAAATTTATAACCGTAGCAATTTTACCAATACATAACAATTTTTACAATATTGTTACAAATACATTGTTCAACAAACTAAATACAACTTATTTTTAACCTTGTAAATCGCTCAACACCTTTATTTTTCTTTTTCCACAAATTACAATTCTCTTTATCGTTAGTAATTCACGATCCCTTACAACGACAACAATTTATCTTCTTCGTACAAGGCTGTGGTTTTTTTCTCATTCATTAAACCACCAATATTGATTCCTTCCAAACATTTATTTGCTCCTTCATGTCAACCAATAATACTATGACTCAGATGTCCTCTCACTTATATGTAAAAAATAATGTTAATACAAAAATTGTGCACAATAGTAATATGCGCAAAAACAAGAGGAATGAAACACTTAAAAACTAGATTTCATATGAATTATCTATATTTCAAAATAGGACACATACGATGATCTCTTACACACTCTTATTTTTGAATGTTATAACAACTTGTGAATGTTATAACAACTTGTGAGTAATTATATTTATTTATTAATTTTAGTAATATAATGAAATTAGGAAAAGATGATATATTTAATTCAAAATTAAACATTTAAGATATTAATGAAAAAATAATATAAGAAAGTTATAAATAAATATAGTTAAAAAAAACATATATATATATTAAAAAAAGAAATTGAAATAAAATAATTAACAAATTTAATGAAATAATAAAATTCATAATGAAAAAAAAAATTTGGCATAGGGAAAAGCAATGAACTGTTCAAGTAATGTAAAAACTATACCACTAAGTTTTAAATTTGACATTTTATTTATTAGTTTTTAAAAATTAAAAATAATTCTTAAAAAGAAAGCAACAAAGTATTTATTAATGACATGGCCAAAGTTAAATAGAAAAAGGAAAGGAATATGAAATTTATTTAATATGAATAATAACATTTAATGTAAATAACATAATTTATAAATGGATCGTGAAGTGATATGTAAGAAAAGAGAATAAGTATTTAAAATAGTGCGTTCTTAATCTATTTAGATTTTGGATTTCATATTTTATTCACAAATTTTTATCTATACTAAGTTTAATAATAACATTTAATGTAAAAACCATCCTTTACAAATAGACAATGGATGGCAAAGTGCTATGTAAGAAAAGACAATAAATATTTAAAATAGTGTGTTCTTAATGTATTTAGATTTTGGATTTGATATTTTATTCACAAACTTTTATATATACCACCTTTAATTTAAGATAGATTGTAACAATAATGTTTAATTAATAAATTAAATATATGTTTTAATAGATGAAAAATATATATGAAACAGAAAAGTAGATATATTTTTACTATTTATCTTTAAATGAAAACTTATAATTTTAATTAAATACTCGATTCTATTTATAAAATTAAAATTAAATCTTAGTCAAATATATATTACCTTAATTAATGTAGCTTCGATAATAACTACAAAAATATTTGATTTCTTGTTCATATTATATGGTCCTATACTTGTTTTTGGCATTAGAGTGGATCTAAAACTAATTTTATTTTTTTATGAACTTTTCTTATTTTAAGTATATAAATAGATAACCCAAGATCAAGTGTGAATGTGTAGACTACCCTTTAGCATAGAAAGATCATTTTAAGATGTCATACCCACTGAAAATGCCAAATGACTCATGAAAAATTTTGCAATATTTTAATGCGAAAGAAATTAAAAAAATATAATATTAAAAATTATGAAAAAATCATCTTAAAATCCTCCCTAAAATTGAAAAATAATTATGAAAATTTTATATTTTTAATACAAATATATAATCATTAACTACTTCAACAAATTTTTATTTGAAATAAAAAGAAGTATAACGTTTTGAAATAAGAAAACCTATAACACAAAAGTACCTATAACCCCTATTGATTACCTTATTGGTTGCTCCAATAAAATCGCTTGTCTTAAATAACATAACCTTGATTCCTGGTTAGTAGCTTAAATAGCATAACCTTGATTCTCGGTTAGTAGCTAATAATAACGGTCTCAACTGACAACTAAATAATGATAAGTTAAAAAAAATAAACTGAATATATCAATTCACTCGGGAGCGTAAAACCAATTCAGTGAGAACAATAAATTTATATAATAAATATATACTATAATATTTGGCTGCATTCGAAAATGGAAATAACAGCTTAGGTTGATAAATGTGTTACACGGAACTGTCTTACAACACAACGAGGTACGGCATTTTACCAGCGGCAATTAGTATGTGAATGCTCGTTACGACACAATGACATTTTATACTGAGCCATAACAAGCCAAATAATATACTTAATAACATGGGACCAAAATTATTTGAAAATTATAATATAATAATAAAACCCAGAAGATAATTTTTTAATAATATTGTGAAAAATGATTGGAAAAATAATAATATAATAAAAACCGATTATGACTGATCAAGGCTCACCACAGATTAGTGTTACGCCCGCGTTGTATGTTTGGCGTGCAGTGATACGGATAAATATGGAGTCGCTGAGCAATATAAATATTACACATCAAATACTATTTTTAAGAAAGAAACCTAATAATTTATCATATAAAAGCATATATATGGTTACTGCGAGTCTTTTGGATGTAACTTTATGATATAGATTTTCATAATGTTCGTTGTTTGAATAATCGTCGGTGGTCAAAAATGAAAATATGATTTAGAAGCGAGAGGCGCACGCTCGGCGTGTAAAAGTACGATTTATCTAAGAATTAAATATTAATATAAACTTACAAGTGCAAAACAACATTAGCTTTCATGTACGTTGCACTCATAAGAACATATGTTCAACCCAAGAAAACATGAACTTTGAACAAACGTTGCATTCATAAGATTCTATTATATTTTCATGAGTAACCACTATATTATAAATAAAACCATAGATCATCATAATGGCAAAGTCGCATTCATAAGATTATATTCTGTTTTCATGAGTAACCACTATATTATATTATAGATAAAATCATAGATCATCATAGTTCATGTATGGTTATTATTACGGGTCATGGAATTTTATATGTATTCCTATTTTATCTTGTTCATAGCATGTATTTTCCATATGTATATTGAAATTCTCTTTTTGGGGGGATAGTAAGTGTATGTATAATCTTGAGTGATTAAGATGACACAATTGATGGAGTAGACCTCGTGTGTTTAGAGGTTGTTGGGTTTGAATTTATCGCAGGTATGTAATGGTTTATGGGTTTGAATTTATCGCAGATATGTAATGGTTTACGATTAGGGATACTTAATTCAGTAGGTTAGTTTAGTGTAATGCGGGGATTGTGAGAGTGAAAGTTCTCATGGAATTGCTATATAGCATGGAGTATCCTTGTTTAAGTAGAGTTTTTATAACTATAATTACATTATTTTAGGATATTGTTAAAGTTTAATGAAGTCAAAATAAGGATAATTAGTTGGTTTAAGGTTAAAAGGAACTAATTCATGTATGCAAAATAATTAATTTTTTGGGATAATATGAAGAGGTCAAAATAAGGATAAATTAGTTGGTTGAAGTTCAAAAGGAACGAACTCATGTGCAACAAAATTAAAGTCTTTTGGGATAAAATGAAGACTGTATCAAAAAAAAGTTGAGGGTTAAAGCTTATTGGGATAAGATGAAGAAGGTATCGATGGTGTTACATGAAGAGAGACTGAGCTTCTTTTTGGGAAAAAGACACAAGACACATCGTAGGTATGGGAAGTCTAATAACTTATACCTATGCCTATATGTGGTAGAATAAGATTGTGCCTAATCTCCTAACCCTTTTTCTTTAGTAACCTTGAAGAATAATGGTTTAATTGCCTTATCAATGCTAGAAACTAAAACAATTCATGTGTCCCTAAGTGTATGCTCACTAATTGAACTTTGGAAACTCCACCTTATACTATAATCTATATAAAACATTTATATAGATTAAATGTTGACTTTTATATACATGTATATATCATAATCTATATAAAACATTTACTAGTTGAACTTTGGAAGCTCCATTTTAGCAAGTAAGACAAATTTATTATAAAAATACTTTTAAATCTTTGAATTGAAAAATATATTAATTTTTTCAAAAACCTTAAATTATT
>APFE030791773.1:0-20799 GCA_000404065.3 Pinus taeda
GATTCTTCTTATTTAGAAAATAAAAGTTTCCAAGGCTTTGCTACTGCAAACCTTCCCACCATAATTCCCCTTTGATAGGAATCTTCTGGTAAGGCAAGGACTGGGACCTGTACTGAGAATGAGAAAAAATCATGGTTTCATCGTTCTATGGTTCTTTCTTCCCAAAAAAGAAGAACGGGAAAAATATCAAATCACACCATCTTTGTAAGTCAAATTTCAACTTCACCATAGAAATTGAAATTGATTAATTTCTCCATTATAATTCATTTATTTTAATGAGTAGAAAGGTAGTTTTATTTTTATTTCATATTATTTATACTATTGAGATGGTAATAGATTCTAATCATTATAATTTAGGTTTTTAGATATGTTATATTATAGTATAGATTAAGGTGTGTATTATCATTTTAATTAAAAATAAGATTAATTATAATAAATTATGAAGTTTATTTTTTTTTTAGTTTAATTATATTATAGTTTTAATTTGATAATACAATTTTAAGCAAGATTGTGATTTTTTGTTATGTAAAATGCGTTTTTAATGCATAAATGGATTCACCTTAAAAAATTACAGAGACATGAAATTTGCAGATTAAATAACTTACGATTTTTAAAAATTTATTCTAGAGTTTGGGCAAAGTTAACCACCAAAATTAGGCAAAAAAAAAAATTCTAAAAATGGTCATTCAATTTATTACTTTTATATATAATATAAATAATATATAATAATATAATATATATATATATATATATATATAGATTATATATAGTTTTGGGGTAAAATTGTAATATTTTGCAAATTAAAATAACTTACGATTTTTTTAAAAATTTATCCTAGATGTTTGGGCAAAGTGAACCAACAAATTAGGTAAAAAAAATATTCTAAAATGGTTCATTCAATTTATTATTATATATAGTATATATAATAATATATATAATATTATTTAATAATATATATATATATATATATATATATATATATATATATATATATAGTTTGGTAAATTTTAAAGTAATAAAGGTTTAAAGTTAGTATGATAATGCATTAATTATGAGTTTCACGTGAAAAATAAATCTAAGTAAATTGAATAAAAATCATTCTTCCAAACTATTTAATTTAAACCTAATTAGTATAGTGTATATGCCTTTTTTTGTCCGTAATTTTTTTCTATTAGCTCTTCAAAAATTTACACTGGATAAGAAAAATTTCTATTAGCTTTTCAAAATTTTAAAGTGGATAAACATGAAGGCCCTTGCTCTCTTAGCCCCACTAGGACAAGATTTCTTGGCCAGGAGAGTAGTGCAAAATCTAAGGATAAATTGCCAAACTTTGCATAGTAACCAAAAACAAAAACAACATAGAGAATGAGAAAACAACCAACTCTCATTATGACACATGAGGGAAATCAAGTGACACCAAGAGTAGCCAGATGTCTAGGATTCCCACGAACATGAAATGCCAGTTGAGTTAGACATACCTCCATCTCATCTAGGCAATCATTGGTGGGCCTCTTACTCCTCCTCATAAATGCCAAGCAGTCGAGTATATCCCATTAGTTTTGTTACAGGTCATTCATAAATGTGATGACTTCATTTTGGTCATCGTGTCGTTGTTGTAGCATATCCTCAAACATTATTGTTATATTTTGCATTTGAAGGCCCAAGGACCCCATGGATGGTGTTTTGTCTACACGGTCAGGAGATGAGCCAATTCCCCCACCAACTCAATGCTCACACCCCCATCATCATCGACTTCTCTCGTATAACCACCATGGCTCGTCTGCTAGCCACGAGACCCCAACCCTCTACCTAATCATCTCTATAGGTGCCAGAGACCACCAGTAAAAGAACCAAACTCTGAATCAAGTAGAATTCCCACTCCAACACACCCAATAGCCAAGGCACACAGTCAAAAGAATGACAATTCCAACCTACATAGGCTCCCAACCCACCCACACACACTATGGTCTCGAACAACACCCTTTTGGGGAAACGTTGAAATAGACAACCAAAGGGGGTCTCTCTGTCCAAAAAATCCCACTATAGATAGGCAATTGCCAAACCCCCACCTCTTGACACCTAAGTTCCAACACCAATTCTTCCCTAGCTTGGTTCTACCCCAAAACACAATTGGGTAGTGCACTCTCAAGATGCCACCTACAAACAAAACCGACAAGAAAAAACTTACCAAAACTCCTTTGAGAGTATCAACGCTTGTTTGTTGACAACTTCCCATAAACTTGACCAACAATATGTTTTTCGCTGCCAGCACGAACAAGAACCCATGCAAACACTAGCCAACACAAGGGGATCACAAATTCTGTGGTTGAGTTTCCCAGCAAGGCCACTCTGCAATCCCCACCACCAATCTGCAATGGCATAGGCCAAATTCACCTTCCATGAGATCATGCACAAGTTGGAGATATGTGCATACTTTATGTTGTTTTCACTACACACACTATCGCCCATACCTTGAGACCACAAACACTGCGACCAATCAACCACCAACATGTATACCAATGACCCTCCTTCTCAATACTTCTATGCCTCTAATGCCATTACTCAAGTCATGCTCATCCACCTGATCAAGATATCATAGTGAATATGTTCCTTTTTTCTTTTTTACAAATATTATTATAGATATATTAATTTTTTTATATTAAATAATTAAAAAAAAATTAACTATATTTTTGAAATTTTAATGTTTTGAAATTAAATTTTAATTATATAAATTTATTAATATAATATAAAATTATAAGAAAATATTCCTCTTAATTATTTTAAAGAACATCTTGCTCACCTTCAATCTTAATTATCTTTGTATCAGAAAATAAAACATTTGTTTTTAATACATTTGTTTTTAATATTAGAACTAGAGGAAATTCATTTATGAGTTTAATATTAAAACAAAAAAAATTGAAGAAATATTATTAGCATCGAAAATGTGCATACTGATATTAATATTACAAAAAATAATTTGAAATGGATAAATAAAGCCTTGGATGTACAAAAAAATATCATGAAAATTCAAGTCTATTTGTATCATAAAACTAGCAATTGTCCCAAAAGTACAAAAAGAGGCCGATAGTATTATTAAATTAGAATTGTTGAATTTCTCTAGAAGATGTTGGTTCAAGCCTAACGGATGAGCAATTTGAGCTGGCTAAAGGCCTGCTAATTGTTTTTTATTATTGTAAAATTATATTGATCATTCATGTTATACGATTGATGAAATGTAAGTTAATGTTATAGAAAATTGTTGCCAAAGAAAACAATGACAATCAATTACCATTTGCCCATAAATAAAATAGTAGAATAAAAGGAAACTATTTTGCACGTGGCATGAAGTTGGAAAAAACAAACTATCTCTCGCTAGGATGTGTTGCCACACAAAGTCTCTGTTGAGTTTGAAACAAGTGCTAAGTTGATTTCTTTAACTTGCTTGGAATAGCAACCTTGAGGGCTTTGATAATTGTACGTCTATTGGGTGTTGGTGATCGTATCGTCTCCCCGTGCGTTTTGATTATTATTCAGAGAGCTGAAGAACGTTCCACTAGAGTCAACAACAGAAACATTTTTATTAAGTGCATTTGAAACATTTATTATAGCCATAGGAGCATTGAAATCTAAATATAAAGTGAAGAAGTCATCAACTTCAGAGGATACTTCTATTCTTGTGGTTGCCTCTACAATAACCTTAATATTGGTTTCTATCGTTTTGTTCACAATCTATCGCTCTCTAAGTGCTTGAAAAGTCATTAAATTATTATACGTGAACTCTTGCGAACTATTAGTAATGAGCTTGCCATGAGAGGATTCTACCCAGCCATAGGAAGAGATCCTCCTATTGCCAAATGTGTGAAATGATCCATCCAGCTCTTTGAAGTTTGACACTAGAGACAACTCCAACTCTAGCTCCTCGTGTCCAATCAATTTCCCTATGATTGCACTGCTAGATTTCCCATCAAGCCACAGGTGCAAGTTCGCATCTATAAACCAAACATTCAAAACATTGGTCATGTCGAAACTGAATGTGTGCTCTTTTCCATCCAACGGTTCCCCCAAAAAGGGCGTAACCTCAATCTCATAACTAAGCAGATTAAACATCCCAATACCAACCAAAGGATCCCAGAACTATGTATCAATCCCTCTTTGAAGTTTGACACTAGAGACAACTCCAACTCTAGCTCCTCGTGTCCAATCAATTGCCCTATGATTGCACTGCTAGATTTCCCATCAAGCCACAGGTGCAAGTTCGCATCTATAAACCAAACATTCAAAACATTGGTCATGTCCAAACTGAATGTGTGCTCTTTTCCATCCAACGGTTCCCCCAAAAAGGGCGTAACCTCAATCTCATAACTAGGCAGATCAAACGTCCCAATACCAACCAAAGGATCCCAGAACTATGTATCAATCCCTCCTGTATAAATCATAGGAAAAGGCCACACGGCACCTACAAGGACCCCATCGATAAAGGCCACCAATTCTTTAAAAGGCCCATTACCAGGTCTAGTCAAATTATTTGCCTCAATATACACATTGGGGGGATTGTTGTACCAGATCTCATCACATTGATGGAATGAAGCAAAACCTCCAAAACGGCCTTGTAAGCGTTAGGTGGTAATTGCAACGACTTTCACTGCACATCAGATGAATTTTCTATCTGAAACCAGGATCCCCCAATACTAGGAAGCGAAATAGGCAGAATCAGATTTGCAAACCTTGTGTTATATATCCCATTATTCCCAAAATCTCCATAAAAAGTAAATGTTATATTGACATGATAAACCCCAGTATAAGGCTTATCAACTACGTTATCAAGCTAGACTTCAAGGATTTGAGGCTCATCTAACAATGAAGAATATTTAGTAATATCCTTCTGAATGATCCATTCAATCAGTCCCCCATCGGTTTCTGCTGTACAAGTGTGCAGGATCTCCACTTCACTCAACCACACCCTTGCAATACGGTCATACTGAAACCCATCACACGTTTCCTTCCACTCCATCACCACTTTCGTCCAATTCTTCTGACAGTTTGGGGGTGGCGTATACTTTCCTATAACTTGAGGATAATTATACGTGTACCCAAAATCATGGTCTAACAGTTGGACAGAGCATGGATTCTCGTGGGGAACCTCGATGGGTTTTGTAACCTCAAAAAATTATTAAGCATTTCCTTGGAAGGGAGACAGATTTACCCGGTCTCTGGGTGGTCGAGCGAATGTAGTAGAGACCTTCCTTGGCCTTTGTACGTCAATGATGGCAAGAGTTGGAGTGGCCAGCAGTGACTTTACCAGCATCTCTGACAATGGATCTCCATCTAAATGCAAAATTCAACACAGTCTACTAATCAACCTTCTGCTCCTTGCCCAAAACTTTATAATGGAAAGCTCCTTGACTAGTGCTTTATAATAGAAACAACAAGGTTGATGCATACTCTGATGGATGCATGGCGTCCAAAAACGCTTGTGTTCTGTCAAAACGAGCACCCGGGCTTTTTCTTCCACAGAATACGCAGAGATAAGGCCACTAGATTTTTGCTTCGAAAACATTACCAATGTAGGAATTTGGAAACACTGCTGATGTTCCTCGACGTGAAAATATCTTCACTTAGGGTGCAACTCTCCCAGAAGCTCGGCACACAGATGTCAAGTGGAGAGTAAAAGTTTTCTGTGCTTTATTGATTTTCCGTTGTTTCGTTTTCTGGTTCAGATCAACAGTGAAAAGTGTCTCACCTAATCGAACGAAGCAGGATAAAAGTGTTGACGAAGAAATTAATGCATAAGAAAACCTATCAGCCTAAATATATACCATTTTGGGTAAATGAATATTTTCAAATATTTCAGAGGGATTAATAATTAACTGTTATAATATTCTGTAATTCATTTATTTCCCATCTGCCCTTCGGGCCATAAAGTTACTTCAAATTCATAAAATATGTTTGTGGCTATTAACAATCTACGGTTGTTTTTTTTTCCAGCTAGGTTCTTGACAAAGCGGGAAATCTTACGGTGCGTTTCTTTTGTTTTTATTTAAAAATATTAAAATATTCATTTATTATCTAATTTAAATCATTTAAATATCTATTAAATTTAGATATTATATTTATATTTATTGTTCATTTTTTAATATAAAAATAAAAAATAAAATATAAATAACAATGAAACTTTATATTTAGAAAAACTAAATTTTTATTTTCAACATATATAAATTCTGAATTTGCTAATTATATAAGATGTTTAATACTTTTGGTTTTGTGTAAGAGGCTATATTTTAAAAATATTAACATATTAATTTTATTTAATTTTATTACTTACATTAAAATTATAATGAATCTTATATAGTAATAACTATTTTAATTTCATAATTATATATAGTATTTAATTGATTAATTATTCATAAAAATGTATTTCTAATTAATTTCTTTATTATTGCAGATTAATAAAAAAATACTAAACATTAAATAAACTCATAATTTTATAATGAATTGTTAAATTGACGTAAATAAATTTTAATTTTTAAACTAGCGTTCTAGATAAGTCTCATTAATTTTTTTATTACATTTATACATTAATTTTTAAAATGTTTGAGCTTTTGGGAATTTTATTTTTAATAATAATTATAACTATTTGAGAGTAGATTTTTTGGGTAAGATTTATACATAGTACATCTAAATTCATTCATTTCACCCATACATTTAATGTTGTTCACAAAAAGCAAGCCTCCAACACTAATTTTTTCACATAAACATGTCAACCATCTTCTTGTTTGAGAGTCTATGTCATCCATATCCTCATAATAATTACGAGGACTAAAAAACTTAGCTTCATTAAAAATAGGTAAATCTGTGAACCTTGCATTTAAAGAGTCAATCACCTTCATTACAAAATCCTTTCCCAGCGTAATGCAATCATCTAGTGTCCCTGATCTTTGTGTCTTTGGCAAACTCTCAAACCTCAATTCATGTACATGTACCATACCTGTGCAATCTGCAAACTCAAGAGTTCCTTGTTGTGTTTTATTTAAGAAGGATGATGTATGCATTGCACCTGCCCCAAATGTGCCTCTTAGAAATCACTTATGAAGCAAGCTAATAGTGATATCCAAAGTTTTTCCAATAGATGTAATGTCGACATGATCCTCTTGAAACTTTTGATTCAGCTTATTTAATTCAATAAGCACATCTACAAGTAAGTGGATGCAAAATTGAACTTGAAATATTGTAGCCATTTCATACATTTTTTTCTCCACTAACTCCCAGTCCCTTAACAAAGCAGGCATGAGCTTAACGAGTCTTTTCATGACTTTTCCTCTAGAAAGCCATCTAATATGATGAATTTGTAACACTTTTAGCCTTGTGATTTGAAATGACTCCATTAGCTCTTTCAATTATCCATGTCTTGTAGTAGATTTCCCTAACCATGAATAGATCTTGTTTGCAAACTTATCAATAGCTTGCAACTCTTCAAAATAAGATGAAGCATCATTAGCTGCTAATGCTTTTCGATGAGCTATACATTGGATATCTACTAAATGAAGGGCATGTCGACGAAGCTTAGTAGATAAACCTTCACGAATGCCCCTCATGGATGATGCTCCATCAGATCCAAATCCAACTAACTTTGTCATGGATAGATTCATGTCTGCTAAAAGAAATGTCACAGCATCATACATAGACTGTGATGTTCCATCCCTAACTTGTAGCAATTGTATGAATTTTGTAGCACATGGAACTCTTTCTTCATTGGTCAAATATGTAATATAAATAATCAAATGTTGCACCATAGTCCAATCATTGCTTTCATCAACTAAAAGTGAGTAATATGGACTTTGGAAAATCTCATCCTTTAATCTTTTCCAATATACCTCCTTAACAGCTTCTAGAAAGTCTTTTCCAGATGTTGTATTTGTATATGATGGGTACTCATCTATGAGAGGCATGTGAGGAGTGTTTTTATACCTATTCAAGTCACAAATTAGCTTATATACTTCCAAAGGTAAATCATGTATTGCAAAAAAATACATGTTCTCAATAACTGATATAATTCTCTCTTTCTGAGCATCAACCATTAGTTCTA
The DNA here is from genome assembly GCA_000404065.3 of Pinus taeda. NCBI lineage: Eukaryota > Viridiplantae > Streptophyta > Pinopsida > Pinales > Pinaceae > Pinus > Pinus taeda. Next base: position 8,084 of record APFE030791773.1, read on the forward strand.
CATGTTTTGTAATTGGAAGAGTACTCCATTTACTTTCTCCCTCTACAAGTTGCAAAGCAAATTTATGAGCCTCTGATGTTGCATGGATGTTTAAAGCACTAACTTGAAGGTTTGTGCTTCAATCTTTAGCAAATGGAGTTTACCTTTTAAATTTTACACACCATGAACATTTTATCCTTTCAACACCATTAAAATCTTTTACAGCATAAGCCCATGGAAATCTCAACTTCCATTTAGACTTGAATGTTCTTTTGTACCTCTTGGATGTTGGTTCCTCTTCAAGAAGTTCTGCACTATCTGATTCATGGTCCTCATCCACATGATCATATACTTCATTTTCAGAAATATGTGGTTGATTAGAACATTGAGAGATACCAAATGCATCAGAAAGTGAAAGTTGTTTCAGATCCTTTTTGGGGTGACCAAGAGGTGGCATTTTATACCTATAGTCAACAAAACAAGAAATATAAAAATACATAATACTATTTGAAAATAAGACAATATATAACAAATTCATATGAAAACTAATGAAAACCAACAAATATATCTCACACACATAGGTCTGTTGATCATTGAAAATTAAAATTAACATTGATATTCATGGAAGGCTATGCACATTGCTATCACCAAAATGAAATTTCTTCTATAACAAGGAATATCTCAAATTGTTTTTTAGTACTTGTAATGTAGAAGGCATCACGATTCACAAGGACAACAATCACAAAAAAAAGGGGATGCAAAAAGCACACCAGCAGTTGGCAGTTCGAGTGGGGCAAGTCTATGCAACATGTGTCATGTATGGATACTTCTTGAGAAGAGTTCACAAACACTTCCAACTAGAGAAGAGCATTAAGATGCTTCCTTTTGTCTCAAATGAAGAAAGTGATTCTCAATAGTTGAATTACACCCACCCAGAATTAGAAGGTAGAAATTAGCAAGAAAATTCAGCTGTATAAGGTGGTGTGGCTGGATAATAAATAATGAATAAAAATCACACACGATTATCTCCCAACACTGCTAACACCAGATGATTAGGATAGCCATGAATATTAACATGCATGGTTCCATGATTGTTATGTATGCTAACAACTACATACGGTTGAGAGTGGAGGTGGGCAACTAGAAGTCCAAATAATCAATTCACTCGGTGTGGGTTTTTTCTAGTGTAATTAAATTGCTTTGTATATCATGACCAAAAACTTGTGTTTCTACTCTAAAATATAGCATTTTAAATTTCCTTGTTTAATTTAAAAAGATATAAAAAAATTATTTTCTTACTTCTTGATTTATAAAATTGAAATCCATATTACATTTCGTAAAAAAGATGATTGACATATTAAAAAAAAAAAATGTTGTTAAATATTTTCCACTTACATCTTATTATTCTCTTTTTACTCATTATTCTTCTATGTTCATTTCATTAACTAAACTTTTATGTTTAAAATAAGTTATTATGGTAGACAATTGATTGTAAATCAATTTACCCTTAACTTTATTGGCAATGAAATTTGATAATCTTTCAATTTTTGTTCCCCTTAAATATCTTATATTGTGCTATTATTAAATCAATCTATGTATTACTTTGGTCTAGCTTCATGAATTAGAGTTTGGGATACATAATTCATTTGGGATACAATGCTAATGAAATTGATAATCTATCAATGTTTGGTCCATTTAAATCTCTTATATTGGGCTATTATTAATTCAATCAATGTATCGCTTTGGTCCCGTAAACCAATTAGACTTTGGGATATTATGTTTTAGAGCATACATTCATAGTCAACACAAATGTATGAGCAAAATTAATGGCTACTCATTTGAAATTATTATTAGTTCTTATAAATTGAATAAATTAAGCTTAATTGCAACTAGGAGAATGAGGTGTTTTTGCATTTGAATTGAATTAACTAAATGTATGAATTATGTGTCTAAATTAAAATGAGTATAAAAATTTTAAAGACTGAAAATTTTCTTCAAATTGAAGATTGAAAATTTGGAGGATGGAAAAAAATTTCAAATTTAAAAATGTTAGAAAATCTTATTAATCCTCAATATTAAGCAAAAAAATGTTTAGCAATATTTTTGTAAGAATACAATTTTTTTTAAATTATTTTATAGTCTCTAAATTAGTATAAAATTTAGGTGAACCATTTTTAGAATAAACGGAAATTGGCAAATCTTTTTTTTTTGTTGAAAACCATGGAAAATTAGCTCACTTGGAAACATTGGCCCCTATAACTTTCCTTGAAAAACAAAAAAAAATCAGCTGCCTTTAATGTCAATATTACAATAATAAAAAAAAATCATTTGAATACATTACAAATATATCATAGATTCATCTTAACCTAGTCCAAAATTATATCATAGATTCATCTTAACTTAGTCCAAAATTATCACCAATATATTATTAGGCATTAAGCTAATTCTATAATATAATACAAGATATTCAATAAAAAAAAAATAAAAAAGTTAACAAAATTAAAAGCTCTGTATTTTTAAAATAATATTTAATAACTCAATATTTTAATAAAACTAAAATTAAACAAAACATTAACCTCCTCAATTTCAATTTTCATTTTTAACTTATATCTTTTATATTATATATTAATAAATAGAAATATATTAATAACATATTTGTAACATCCCATTAAAAAAAATCACGTAATATAATGCTATTTGTGATGTCTTCTTGTTCTGGTAACTCTCTATTGATATATCGTGAAAATTTTATATAATATTTGTGAGTGAAAGGAGATGAATAAACTAATGGGCATATATCAAACTATGATTTGAACTAAATTCCGTCTCATTATATTGTTACAATCTCAATTTAATGGAACAGATTGAAATCACCTCTATTCAGTGATTATGCCAAATGCACGATATAGTCATTGTAAATGGCCAGTTACAAGGACCAACTCTTTTTTAATCAACGGGGACACTGTGGGATTCCACTATTCACTAGTTTGTCTCTGCTCTCATATTTTGGACATCCCTTAATTGGAATATGGTGATTTAATCTTTGGTGAATTTAATTTAATTCAAATTCACCGGCCAGATTTTTGGAGATTCAATTTCTTATTTTAACTGGACATTTCTGAAATATTTTATTCAATTCAAAATATTTCTGGTATGAAGGTCTCTATCAAGCAACTAGTTCCTAGCATGATATAGCAAAAGCAAAATGTCTGTCCCGATTGTAGTGGCTAGTGTAAAAAGAACAAAGTTGTTCAAGACAAGAAAGTACTAAAGGTACACGTCGAGAAGGGACTGCAGTGGGAAGTTGGAACTCGGAAGTGTACTAGTGAAAATACTCCTGGTATTGGAGGTAGTTAAGAATGAACCTAGTGGAGATAGTCCATATAATTAAAAGGAAAATGATGTTTCCTTCCTAAAATGTCTTTTATTCAGTGCACACAAACTCTCAATTCAAATGCCAGCCTTTATACATAAGTCTCATCTGAAGGCTGCGTCAATCAATTGAATTGAAAGTGGATGATACAGTTAAAATGAGAAGGACGATTCATTTTCATATTGGCTGAGACATGTTCATCACAAAGACATTTAGATGCCAACCCTTATTTCATATAATTAATCTGAAGCAGGCCATTACTTGAGAGTGGGGTAGAGCAGGCCATTACTTGAGAGTGGGGTAAGTCTGTAAAGCTTCAGCTTTATTTTTACCCAGCAATTTTAATGAGATTGCGATGAATAAGCAGGGAAATGACTGAGACGACATATGTACATTATTCTCTCTGAAAATTATATGCTTTTGAACGAAACCAATCCCCATATTACTTGGTACCGTCACTGCTGAGTGGACAGAGGACAGTCTTTCAGGGTGAAGCTGATGAAGCATCGGACACTAGACACTGTAACTGGGGACATTGTTTTTGTATTGCAATTGAAAGATCACTCTAAGTTACGTTATGACATGCATTTCCTCAACAAAACTGTCAATAGTCATCTACCAGAAACCGACTAATTTCTTCAAACTCTATAAGGGACTAACAAGATTGCTCCTTTCTCCATTACTGTTTATTTTAGTTATTGATGGTCTGAGCAGAGGCATTCTGTTGGCTAAAGAAAATGGACTAATTGAGAGATGAGGGGTAATAAGAACAACTGGTATTTCACATCTCATGTTTGTGGATGACCTGTTGTTTTCTAGAAAAATAAAGTAAGCAAACTACAAGCATTCCACAACATACTTTCCAGATTTGGGGTGGCATCTAGAATTATTATGAAAAAAGATAAATTTGTTCTCTGATTACTAGTATCTTGCCTCCAAGTCACTAGCACATTTACTAACACTAATACAAGTAACTCATTCAGAAATTAGGAATATGAAAACATACCAGGAATTGGGAATCCGCAAACAAATAAAATCCAGTACGTTAGGAAGCCTGTGGAATGAGCTCATCTCCAAGCATAAATTGTGCTTAAACCTTGCTTGATAGGTGTTTGCTGAATCATAAATCTATGCTCCTCTCTAGCTTAAATCGTTGTCAAACCTTACTTTGGGCAGCGTTCAAGCACAAACCAATACATGACCCATATTAATATCTAGTGGCTCTCAATTGAAACTACCAAATGAAATGGTACTAAAGGGTAATTGTGAAATAATAATTAATAAGAACTTGGATCATATGCATAACTAGAAAAAACAACTCAAAAAGAAACTGTTGTTTTTTAAATGGGAGCAACTTAGAAACTGCCAAATGTAATGGTATGAAAAGGTAATTTTGACATGATAAATAATAAAAAGTTGCATTATATGCACAATTAAAAAAAACAACTCAGAAAGAAACTATTATTTCTGAAATGGAAGTTTCTCAAAATTTAAGTTTTCACATGAAGGAAATCCCCAAATTCAACATTCTTAAAATTTTAATTCTAAAAAAAATGAAATTTAAAAAAAGTTGAAAATTTAACAGCCCTTCTTAAAAAGTTTAAAATATTATTCCAATTTTTTTTTAAATGACAAAAATCATATTTTAAATTTTTTTTGACGTGTAAAAATGGCTCCTTACTTCTCTGACGTGCCAGACACCCAAGAGCTCTGACATATTCAATTTTGAACACTTCTAAGTCCGCACATATGTGTTTTAATTTAGTTTTTATTAACCTATTTTAACCATGCTTACCGTGCACAAATTAAAATAAAAAAATTGAAATAAAATCGAGGATAAAAGAAGAAAGACAAAAAGCACAAATCTAAACTGAAAAAGGCAACAGAAAAAGGAAAAAAACATAAATCTAAATAGAACGTATCGAGAAAAAAAATAGAAAGTACGGAAAAAAGCAAAAATGAAAACGTGGGGGTGCTTTTTGGACTTGGTGAGCGGACTCATTTTCCACGCATAATATAAGCCTTTGGCCTCGCATAAGTATCCGTTGAAAGAGGGTCTATATATACATTCATTCAATTTCACAGAATTTCAAACATATTTTCTCCTCCTCCCTCCTTTATCCACGGCCAGGATGTCTCTGTGTGGTATGGTGTGCTCCCTCTATCCATGGCCTTATTATGTCTGCAAGGTTGGCTGTCTCTGTGCGGTATGGTGTTTGGCTTACTATGTCTGCCAGATTGGCTGTGTCTGTGTTTGAGTCTTTGTGTTGTATGGTGTTTGAGTCTCTGTGTTTTATGGTGTTTGAATTTGTCAGTGTGTTTGCGTTATGTGGGTTTATGCGAGAGAGGAGGAAGAGGGAATTCGTTTTGTAACATTTCTCGGAGAAAACAACTTCAAGGGCAGGGCAATTGGATTTGGTTCATCCCTTGGAGTTACTGAAGGTTTCTGACATTCAGGTATATTTCATTTGATCTCTGGTATGAGAAGCAATTTCTTTATTATCTACTTTCTTTCCATTTACATTGAAATTTCCTTGTGATGAAGATAGCAACCACCACATTTGAACTATGTTTTGAACTATGTTTTTATTTGCTGCTATTATTTCTTCTCCTCTCTGTTATGAGAAGCAAATTCTTTATTATGGACCTTCTTTCCTTTTGTACTGAAATTTCTTTTCTTGCGATGAAGATAGCAATCGCCATTTTAACTCTGCTTTATTTGTTGTTGCTATAGCAATCGTCATTTGGACTTTGTTTTATTTGTTGTTGTTATTGCTCAAACCCTGCTTTAATGTACAATTCCAGTTATGTCTAAATGGTTCCATCTCTGTTCAAACCCTATTCCAATGTATAACTTCGGGTATGCAGAGATGGCTCTAGCTCTTTTCCTCTCAGTGATTTAACTAGGTTTACTAAATATAGCTTCTCGTTAACCCAAATTCTGGGTGTCTAACATATTTGATTTTCCATTAATCATATTGCATCATCATTAAATCAAGTTTTACGTTTAACCGAACTATGTGGCCTTCCTTGGGAATGACTGTTTTTCTTCCATTAGATTAACCCTAATTTATTAATTTCTTAACTAATTTATGAAGCCTGTTTACCCTGTGTTTAGCAGTTAGTCTCTCCAATTCATTGATTTGCTTCCTCTGTAAGTTGAAATGCATGTTCTGCTCTACTTGTCTTGTTTTGGCTAATAGGAATGAAGAGCTTATTGCAGATGGGTGCACTTGTAGTATGGTCTTTTCAGCCTCGTCACCATAAAGACTACCATCTTCATTAATTTCCTTAAATTCAGGCTTTTTCTTGATGCATATTGGTTTGAGAAACTTGAGGTCTAGCTGGGAATCATTTTTGGAAAGCCTTGAGGTCATCAGATCTAGTATCCTCGCCCCCCACCTCGGCTGCTGGGTTCTAAGCAGTGCTTACTCCTCCTGCCAGCATTACCAGGCACATTGCCATGCCCTTTTTCATTAACTTGGATTTGCATATCAATTTCTGTCTTCTTGGTCTCTGGGATCTCCGTCTTTTTATCAAATCTGCTTGAATTTCCAATTGGGTGATCATCTCATTCTCTGGAATCTGTCTTTCGACATCTCTGTCTTCTTATCAAATCTTCTTGAATTTCCAATTGGGTGATGATCTGAATCTTAGCATCATTCTCACTTCTTTCTTCTTCTTGTGCCTAGTTCGTGCGATTCTTGAAGATGGACGTGATGACTCTCTCAATGGGTTTAGAGTGGCCCCACACGTGACCAACAAACCATTCACAGAACCGAACCAATGGGTTTGGAGTCGAATCTGTGACCAACAGAAATGAGTAGTCACGCTCTGCACACTGCCAGCTGCTCTTAGAATTACATTAGATTAACCTCATTGCTATCCAATCCCTCCTCTTTCTCTTTCACTGATAAATCATTAGAAGGTTTGGACCTCTTAAATTTCTCCTACAGTCATAGACGTGAGCTCTGTTCTATTCTGGCTAATGTTACTACCTGGTCAAACCCTACCCCAAGTTACAACTCACGCACAAATGTGTTTTAATCTTGGTTTTTATTAACCCATTTTACTCATGCTTATATTAAATTTATAGGTACACGCAGATTGTTATGATTGAGTTTTTATTAAAACAATTTAAATATTGTGTATATTAGATTTATTTTTTCATTAAACTTGCGGCATATAAATCATTTTTTTCATTTAAATTGACAATAATTTTTAGTTAAACTCTTGCATCTTGCATGTTAAATTAGTTTCTTTCACTACAGTAAGTAATTTTATTAAGATAAATTTAATCAGTGTGTTTGTTATAGCTTGAGTGAGTCTAATAGTTAAGAAGATGCGTTTTTTCTAAAAAATTACAGGTTCAAAATCAGAAAAATAAAATATGTATTTTATAAACTTGGCAGTCAAATTACTTTAATCATTAATTTAACAACCACCATATTTTATAAATTCAGATATTAAATTTTTAAATGGAATAAATATACCAAATTAATTAGGAAAAATATATTCTAATTACTTACTTCTTTCTGTTTTAATTGTCTGCAAATATTTCTAAATATTTTTAGAAAATTTGTAATTATATATGTTCCCATAATGGATAATTTTTGTATAATATTATAAGTGGCAAGATAGATACAAATTGATTCTGCCCTGCAGTAATATCTCCTTATGATAGATACAAATTCATTCCTGCCCTGTAGTAATATCTCCTTACTAGTTTTATACATAATACTATATCTCCCAAAATCAATTTATGCATGATATTATTTTCTTATTTACCAAATTTGACTTTTAATAAGTTTCTTGGTTGTTTGTAATTGTGTGTAAATATGTTAAAGTATCTGTGTGAATTATTGAAGATTTCTAAATTTATTATTTTTTTCTTAATATATATAATTTATAATATATATATATAAAATATAATATAAATATAATATTATTTTTTATAATAAAAAATATTTTTAAAAAATAATTAAAAAACAAATTTTTTAAACCATCTACCCCTATGTTTTAATACGTTGGACCTTATCATTTATTATTTAATACGTTTTTTTAAATAAATAAGACAAATCCATACCGAACCCAATGCAATAGATATTAATAATTATAAATAATAATAAGTACTGGTAATCAATGGAATGGGATTGGATTCTAGTCAAGAAGTTGGGAACTTTCCAACAACTGCATCAAACAAATGCTTCACTGAGAATATGAAAAACTGAGGATGGCCCAGAAGAATCAATAGACACACAACTTGGTGAGGCCATTGAAAGTAATAGACACGCAAACTGGCGAGGCCATTGAAAAATAAGGAACCTAATAGACACACAACATGGTGATGCCATCGAAAGTAAGGAACCTAATAAACAGGAGAGTCCCAGGTATGCAGTTTAGGCCAGTCTAGGCATTGCTTATTTCATTAAAAGTAATTTGAGTAGTAAAGAGGAGAGTCCCAGGAATGCAGTTTAGGCCCATCTAGGCATTGCTTATTTCATTCAAGTAATTTGAGTAGATTGCAGAGAATTTATACAATACATAGTTTATGCAGCAGGCCTCTCCCACTTACGAAAAATGGCCACTACTTTGCTGAATTCTGTTTTATTCCTTGATTTTATATTCCTAATATTTTTAATAAGCCAAGTTAGTCTCCTACGTCTAGCAGTTGACTCTGCATTTTGGGTTGAAAGAAATTCTATCCCACTTGCAGACAATGACCAATATTTTAGCGAATTTGTGTTCCCCTATTTTTTGATTTCATGTTCCCATTTTTTTTTAATAAGCCAATTTATGAGCTTTCTGAGTCTCAAAGTTGATTTTGCATTTTGAGCTGGTATCAGGCCCATCACACTGACCCAAAGTTATTACCCTGAAATTTTGAAACCCTGATTTTTAAATAAGCCCGCCGAATCTCAGAGTTGAGTGTGCATTTTGGGTTAGTAGCCCATACATTGCTTGCATCTTATCAATTCTTGTTTATGCATGCATTCCAATCTGGCAATTAGCATACTGGGTTTCTAGATTTTGATGGAATTTGAGGTAGAATTCATGGTGCTTGACAGGACCCAATTAATATATATGAAAGTTGTTTTCTACTTGTTATCGTCTGCATCATGGGCCGCATTTGTTGTATTTCTGTTAATTGTCTTTCTGCATTTTTCTCTTGGATATGTCTTAGGCACTTACTGTAATGGATGTATTTGAATCTCTGTATTCGCAGCTATTTTGGTTATCAGTGGAAACTTATTATTTCTTAGATTTTGCAGTTTGAGACAGCATCAGAGAGTTATGTCTTATGCAGGGACCACATCACTTCGACAAGCCAAAGAAAGATTGCTTGATGCCAGACATGGATCTTCCGTCTGCTGCTGTGCAGGCAGGGAATGTCCACGATCAGAATCACAAAGGAGCTTCTCAGCAGTGTGATTATTATTTTGAGTATGCCGATCATAGCTCTTTTATGGGCGTCCTTGTTAGAGATGTTGTTAAGTGCTGCCTAACCACTAAAACTCGGTTGACAGCAAATTCTGTTTAAGGGTATACGTTACTTTTAATTAACTTGTGTGTTAAATCGAATTCATTTCTTTCAAACAACTTTTAAAACTGTCAAAATTACTAAATTATGGAATATGATAATAGATATTCTTAGTTATCCAGAAAATGTCACTACATATTTTAATAAGGCCTGATGGACCTTCCTGGTTATGGGGATGTAGGAAAAGAAAATGGAAAAGCGTTTCAGGTGAGAAGACATTACTGGTCGTGATGGGCATAAAAATAAATAGAGGTGATCAGTGTGAGTCATGTTCAAAAATGTTTTCTCCGACAGGTGTGCATAATAGCATATGACCAGCGGGGATCTTCAGAAAAGCCCCCTGCACGCCCTGATGGTGTTTTGGGTCTTGGCGGTGGTTCGGCGAGTCTTCCATCTCAATATGCAAAGCAAGGCCTCATCAAGAATGTGATAGGTCACTATAATTTTAGCGGAGGACGATATGGGGATGCATCTTCTTTGGTGATGATCCACCTCATCCATGAGGTAGGTTCCCATGCTTGTCATACCATCTATGTAAGATCAAAATAACTCCACTTTCTCTTCTCGCTCTGTCTTTTCAATTGAAAGTTCACCATAATGATGTAGAATCCTTCTCAACATCTTTTCTTAAATATAAATCTCAACAAATAAAAGTTTAATCAAAATAATTGATGTTGCAGTTTAAGTAAGTTTCATCAATATTGAAGTTTATCACATATCAGAATTCATGTTTAATTTCAGCCACAAGGAACATAGCATAGAATCGTTTCAGAGTCTCACCGGGCTGGTTATCTTGAATACTCTGTTTCAGCAGAGCCTTCTTGTTTTGAATTGATTTGTGTTTGATTCACGCACGCAGAGGCGAACGAGAACCAAACTCCTGTCATTCCGAGGGCCCCAAAGCCATCTATTTCTTTCTCTGACACCGCTCGCCAGCAAAAATGAATCATATCCGATGTTATATTCTATTTTCTCCCCTCAAATTTGATACAGTGCGGGCTTTGAAAAGATTTTCCTAGATACTATTTTCGTTATAGCCTATGCTATCCTCTTCCCTCAAACACAATATATAGTGAAGGTCTTCATTCGCCAATCCATTTAGAGTTATGTACTTCTTAGTAACTCTGCCAAGACGCAGTTATTGGACTTATTCTATCCCCTAGTTACCGAAATGAGATAGGACATTACTCGAATAAAAGAGACACTTCTTTCGTAATGTAAGGTGCACCAGGTCTTATTATATACTTTGCTGGCCTTATCTCTTGCCCTCTGGCACTTATTCCTCGGCCCTCGCTCGTTAAGGTGAAAGAGAGCTCTCCTTCAGGCACTTCTCTCCTTCGGGCATTCATTTCCTTGCCCTTTGTTAGTGAAAGGGAGTTCTCCCTCGTGACCCCAACCCCTATACTTGTTAATGGGGAGCCTCCCCCTTCCCCAGGGGAGTGCTATCATCCGGGGTAAGCAGTATTTGAAGATACCAAGAAATGGGGTGGTCATCCCCGAGTTTAGTAATTAGCCAAATATATCCGAGGGTTTTATTAATTATCCCTTTAACACGGCTGGTGACTACTGAATGTCTGTCTCCTTCTAATAGGATAATTTAGCATGTCTGTCTCCTTCCAATAGAATAATTCAGCATGTCCGTCTCCTTCCAATAAAATTACGCAGACTTTTACTAGCTCGAGCTTGAGCGTTCGTGCTCTAGTTAGTTTCTATGGACTGGACTAGAGTGGGGAACTGGTCTGTTTATTGAGCAGAGTCTTATTTTCCCATTTAGTCTTTCTGTCATTAAAATTGAATTGAAATTTTGTTTTGTTAGCCAAAATAAAAATTATGAAAATTCTAAAAAAAATTATAAAAAATATTTAAATAATGTCTCACAAAAAAAAACTTTACACTCGAAGAAGAAATTGAATATCTCTAAGTTCAAGTTAGGTCCTTATTAAATTTGGTTGGTTATTCCCAAATTTATTACTTTGCTCTAGCCTTTTTAATTTTTGGTAAAAAAATACATAAAACAACATATGCCTTGAAAAAAGAACACATAAACCAACATTTACAATATAAGAAGAGCTTAAAGCTTTTTGAATGAATGAAATGAATAAAATGATATTTAATGTCTAGATAGACTATTTTTTATTTCCTGAAAAAAAATCGGTAAAACAATATTTACATTATGAAACATTATAAAAAGAGTTTTAAGCTTCTTGATTAAATGAATGAATGATATTTTAATGTTCACAAAGACTAAAAATAAAATAGTTTATGGGATCACCAATTTTCTTGTTTTTTTCTTTTTTTGCAATTCAATTATTTTCTTATTCAAATTGATTATTGACATGCTTCAAATGGGTAATCCTTCCAAACCCTGATCACACAATTATGGAACATAAAATTACATATCTAAAATGCACCATTATGGAACAAATAATTACCTATCTAAAAGGCATAAAAAATTGTTAATTACATATCTAAAAAGCATAAGAAATTGTAGAAATTGTTCTAGTCAACTATGAAATCATATTACATTCTCAGATTCTAGAAAATGAAGACATCAAGGAAAAAGAGAAAAAACATAATAAAATAAAATAAAAAATAAAAAACATCATTATCATACATACAACTAAAATCACTTTCGTGCTCAAGAGTTGTAACTTATTAAATATAAAAGGAAGAATATGCAAATGCATAGCTTGATTAATTTTTAGTGAATTTATGTTTAAAATTCAATAGGTTCATTTTCATTCCTTTTCAGTACAGGTTCATTTTCATTCTATTAGATTTTAATAATTTATTCTATAACTTTTAGAATTATTAAAAATTATT